>RBNK01000325.1:0-28473 GCA_003990785.1 Endogone sp. FLAS-F59071 | reverse complement strand
TGTGGGTAGATTTCGTCCCAATATACTCCTTGTTCGTATCTCTTCTTGTCTCCCCAGAACTTTCCTTTGCCAACGTATTGATAGCTTCTCCAGAAAATGTCATAGATTTCTCCAGTATTGTTGGCATACGGATGTGGGTTTTTGCCATGGTAGGGTCCATTGTTCATTGGTGGCATCTGTCGGTGTCTTGGTTGTGGTTTTATTCTTCGATCCTTCTTTTTGATGGTGAGGAAGTCTTCTACTTTGGATTCCTCTGGTATGAGGTGAGTTGTTGAACAATTGCACATATGTTCTGTACAATAGATACGTTGGTCACAGAATGGGCATCTTGTTTGCACCATGTTCCAATTGATGAGGGTGATTTGTTCTTGCTCGTTCAATTTGCGGTATCCTTGGCTGTATTTTTCTTCAATTACATACAGTCGGCTAATGTCTCTTGGATCCGTTTCTTCTTCGGCAGCTATGCTTTTGCTTGTGCCTTTGGTTTCTTCTTTCTTCGTGATCTTTTCTCCTGAAACAGTATGAGTACTTCTACACTCAGGAGCAATATGTCCTCGTCTTCCACAATTGAAACAAGTCTTCGTTTTCTTCCAGTCATCCTTGTTTTCTTCCTTCTTGAAATTGTTTCGCTATGTCGGGTTATTGTTGTAGTTCCCTCGTCCTCCTCTGGATCCTCCTCGGGGGTTAAATCCTCCTCGATGGTAAGTATCAGTTGTTGATTTGTTGCTTGAACCAGAGTTTTGATTTCTGTTTTCTGTTCGTGTTTGTTGTGCTGATAGAATTGTACGTGCTGATTTGATGACCATGCCGAAGCACCATTGTTCATGAGCACATGGGCTCCCTCTCTCCTTAATGCGAGTTTCAAGCCACTGTAGAAGGGTCTTGAATAAGGTGTCGGCTCATACACCACAAGTGATGTGATTGTCATTGTCGTAAGGCATCCCAATGATGATAAGGTCAGCGTCGATTTCTGCGGCGAAAGCTTCAAAGGTTTTGTTTCCTTCAGTGTTGAATCTTGCTGTGGCTAAACGTTTCTTTGCTTCGGCGATATGTGTACTACTGCGGAATTTGTCGATCAGTAAGGATCTAAGACCTTGTTGGACAGGGATGTTTGGATATCCTAGTTGGGCTGCATTAGCTACTTGAGCTGCTACCAAGGTTGTATCCTGCCAGGTCAAAGGTTTTCTAGGCAGATTTTGCCACCAGATTGCTGCTGATTTTCTGAGAAATTCAGCAATTTTGTTGACCTGTGCATATGACTTGGCGTATACTTGTTCAGGTGTATGATTGACGTTGTTGGTGAGTCTGTCATCCGGTACTCAATCATCATTCCAGCTGTTGGCGTTGTAATTGGCTTCAACGGCTGATATAAATGCTGCGACTTCTTTGGCTTCTCCATCAAAGGGTTGTAGGTTGACTGCTTTGGTTGTCTGGCTGAGTTGTGCTACTTGTCCTACAAGTGTAGTTAAGGCTGCTACTTGTGCGGTTAGTGCAGCGATTGCGGCGTCGGCCATTATATCGGTAATTGTAGTTGGTGCGAGTAGTGGTGATGTTGGAAGTACGTTTTCTTCTCTGTTTATTTGTTGGAAGTATTCTCTGACTTCGTGATCAAGTATTTCGTCTTCTGAATCGAGATCGTCTGATTCTTCAAGTATGTTAGCTTCGAGTGTGATTCTTCGAATGGTTGTATCGGCGTCTTCAATAAATGCAGTGTCGGCGTCATGATAGACGGTTGTCTCAGGTTTGTGTAAGTCACTTATATTAGTTGCTTCTCTGAATGTTGGTTTGCTAGGTCTAGGTGTATGTCGGAATGTAGATGCTGTGAGATTGATAGGTTCCTCAATCGATAGTGGTGTGATAGGTACAGTTGATCCTAATGGTGTTGTTTCGGCAAATCGTGTGAGGTCTTCTGCTACTAATTTCTCAAATAATCTGTTCGCGATTCTGTAGTAAATGGTACCTCGGTGTGTTGAGTAATCAAATTGCGAGTTGGTAATCCACTTTTTGATTACTTGGCGATTATTATATCCTTGTACGGTAGATGTAAGATTGGTGAAGTGGTGTTCAGCTCGTGTAATGGAAACGATGTCATGATCTCCTTTGATATTTTCGTAGAGGAAATCTTAAAATGCTTCGAAATAGGCTTCAGTTGTAAGAGGGTTTTCGAATTCTTCTAAAAGTTCGTTGTAGAGTTCAAGGTATGTTTCACCTCGTAAACGAGCTACTGTTGTTGAATCAGTGCTTCGTAGCAGTTGCTAATATTGTGTCCACTTGAAGGGTTCCATGATGTATGTAGCCTCTCTAGCTGTTTGAAGTAAGATGTGTGTGGTGTTTTTAGTAGCACTCCGAGTACGTCGGTCGTGTCTAAAAGGAATTAGTAATTCTAGGCCTTTGTAAAAATATTAGTAGTATGTTTCTGATTATAACGGTTTTTCGTTACCACTGCTACCAAGTTGTAAGGGGGTTTCTCCTAAACCACCTGTGAGGAAGCGTCTGATGATACTAATCCACGTTGGACTTAGGAATCTCCGAGTATGTCGCAAGGTTTCTAAGGTATCGAAAGTACTTTGTTTCTTTTATAATATGATTAATTGTGAATTTCAGACTTATAGTCTTTAGCGCTCTTTGATGTGTGTAGAAGGGGGTGAGATCTTTAGCTCTCAAAGGGATCTTGAGTGTGCACTGCTATTGAACTGAGATTTATTGAATAAAGATTTGAGGGATATTTATATAATTTCTCAAGGTGCTATACGGGTAGCTGCCCAGGTTACTACTCGAAAAACTATTGGCTATTCAAAATATAAACTAATTATGAATTTATATGATATAACAAGTTATATAAGTTATAGATTTAAGACGGTTAAAGATTTAAGATGGTTAAAAGATTTAAGACGGTTAAAAGGTTTCACAAATCAAGGAACTGTTCCAATTGGTCGAAATCTCTTTGTATTACACGGATTTCTTCTTTAAGTTCCTCAAAGGCAATTTGAGATAGTTGGTAAAATGCGGATGGTCCGATTCTGGTAAGTCTTTTTAAGGCGGCTGGTCGGAACTGGAAGAGTCCGTAAATCCGGAGGGCAATCCTTTGAGATTGGAGGGGAATTCCTTGATGTAGTGCTCGTTTACATGCTTCTGCATGTCGTCGGTCCCATACATGTTCGAGATCTTCTTCCCAGATCCTGGCGATCTTATAGTAGGCCTGAAATTCGTTTTGTGTTTGTTGTTTCTGAGCAATGTTGATATTTTTCATTATTATTTGAGTCCTTCGTAGGGCAGATCCTTCCTCAGGTATTAGTTCGGATGGAGGGTCTTCTAAAGCTCGGTATGCTTCAATAACTCGGCTTCGGAGGTATTCATCATTGTTGAATTGGGGCATGGTTATCTGTTATATTTCTGCGAGTGTTTGTTGCTGCTTTTATATCTATCACTCTTACAGAGTATGTCGGTCGTGTCTAAAAAGGAATTGGTAATTCTAGGCCTTTGTAAAATTATTAGTAGTATGTTTCTGATTATAATGGTTTTTCGTTACCACTGCTACCAAGTTGTAAGGGGGTTTCTCCTAAACTGCCTATGAGGAAGCGTCTGATGATACTAATCCATGTTGGACTTAGGAATCTCCGAGTATGTCGCAAGGTTTCTAAGGTATCGAAAGTACTTTGTTTCTTTATAAGATTATTAATTGTGAATTTCAGACTTATAGTCTTTTAGTGCTCTTGATGTGTGTAGAAGGGGTTGAGATCTTTAGCTCTCAAAGGGATCTTGAGTGTGCACTGCTATTGAACTGAAGTTTATTGAATAAAGATTTGGGGGATATTTATACAATTTCTCGAGGTGCTATATGGGTAGCTGCCCAGGTTACTACTCGAAAAACTATTGGCTATTCAAAATATAAACTAATTATAAATTTATGTGATATAATGAGTTATATAAGTTATGGATTTAAGACGGTTAAAGATTTAAGATGGTTAAAAGATTTAAGACAGTTAAAAGGTTTCACAAATCAAGGAACTGTTCCAATTGGTCGAAATCCCTTTGTATTACACGGATTTCTTCTTTAAGTTCTTCAAAGGCAATTTGAGACAGTTGGTGAAATGCAGATGGTCCAATTCTGGTAAGTCTTTTCAAGGCGGCTGGTCGGAACTGGAAGAGTCTATAAATCCGGAGGGCAATCCTTTAGGATTGGAGTGGGATTCCTTAATGTAGTGCTCGTTTGCATGCTTCTGCATGTCGTCGGTCCCATACATGTTCGAGATCTTCTTCCCAGATCCTAGCGATCTTATAGTAAGCCTGAAATTCGTCTTGTGTTTGTCGTTTCTGAGCAATGTCAATATTTTTCATTATTATTTGAGTCCTTCGTAGAGCAGATCCTTTCTCAGGTAGTAGTTCGGATGGAGGGTCTTCTAAGGCTTGGTATGCTTCAATAACTCGGCTTCAGAGGTATTCATCATTGTTGAATCGGGGCATGGTTATCTGTTGTGTTTCTGCAAGTATTTGTTGCTGCTTTTTATATCTATCACTCTTACATACTTATATTGATTGCTTCTCTAAATGTTGGTTCGCTCAGTCCGGATGTATGTCAGAATATAGATGTTATAAGATTGATAGGTTCCTTGATAGATAGTGGTATGATAGGCACAGTTGGTCCTAATGGTGTTGTTTCAGCAAATCATATAAGATCTTCTGCTACTAATTTTTCAAATAATCTATTTGCAATTTGGTAGTAAACAGTGCCTTGGTGTATTGAGTAATCAAATTGTAAGTTGGTAATCCACTCTTTGATAACTTGACAATTATTATATTCTTGTATGGTAGTTGTGAGGTTGGTAAATTGGTGTTTAGCCCATATGATAGAAACAATGTCATGATCTCCTTTGATGTTTTCGTAGAGGAAATCTTGAAATGCTTCGAAGTAGGCTTCAGTTGTAAGAGGGTTTTCGAATTCTTCTAAAAGTTCATTGTAGAGTTCAAGATATGTTTTGCCTCATAAATGAGCTACTGTTGTTGAATCAGTGCTTCATAGCAGTTGCTGATATTGTGTCTACTTGAAGGATTCTATGATGTATGTAGCCTCTCTAGCTGATGGAAGTGAGATGTATATAGTATTTTTAGTAGCACTCTAAGTATGTCAGTCATGTCTAAAAAGGAATTGGTAATTCTAAGCCTTTTGCAAAAATATTAGTAGTATATTTCTAATTATTATAATGGTTTTTCATTACTGCTGCTACCAAGTTGTAAGAGGGTTTCTCCTAAACTACCTGTAAGGAAGCATCTGATAATACTAATCTGCATTGGACTTAGGAATCTCCGAGTATATCATAAGGTTTCTAAGGTATTGAAAGTACTTTGTTTCTTTATAAGATTATAAATTTCAGACCTATAGTCTTTAGCACTTTTGATGTGTATAGAAGGGGGTGAGATCTTTAGCTCTCAAAGGGATCTTGAGTGTGTACTGCTATTGAACTGAAGTTTATTGAATAAAGAATTGAGGGATATTTATACAAAATTCTCGAGGTGCTATATAGGTAGCTGCCCAGGTTACTACTCGGAATATGATTGGTTATACTATATTTAATTTATAAGTTTCATTCATTATTAAATAAGATATCAATGATATTAATAGTATTAACAGTGTTGATAATTTCGGCAGTGTAGATGGTATCCACAGTGTTGATAATTTCAGTGGTGTGAATGGTATCCACAGTGTTGATAATTTCGGCTGTGTAGATAGTATCCACAGTGTTGATAATTTCAGTGGTGTGGATTTCTTCTTCTGTATCCAATCCAGATATAGAAGTATTAGTTTCCTCTTCAATATGGTTGTTGTCTACTAGGTAATTTCCAAGAAGGTAAAGTAATAATGTTTCTTCTTCTATATTCTATAAGTTTTTCTATTGACGTGAGCTTAGATTACCAAGGTATTTCAATATGGATGGCTAATGTTGGAATATATTGAAGATCCTTTTAGCCATGCATCTCTCCTAAGGGTTTAATCCTAGGTATTTGGCAGATTCTCATTCTGTCAGTTCTTGATGGTTCTCTTGCCTTAGTTGTAAGGCATATCCCATTTGATAGTAGCTTCTGAATTGTCTGGCAGTGTTGTTGAATTGGTAAATGCTGATATTCCTTTTTGCGAATTCTACCATGTCGATAGTATCCTCTTGAGTTACTCTAGTATATAGTTGTGGTGGTTCATTGTATCGATTAATAATTGCATTTTCAACTATGTTCTTGATCTGTTCATAGTTTAGTCTCAGTGGGGTTGATCATCTGGCAGTATTTCTTTGCTGCGGTTGAGTTGGATAAGACTCTTGAGTCCTCTGGTTTTGATGGCTGATAGCAGGTATAGTTGTTTATTATGTTTCTATAAGTGTTTGTTGCTGCTTTTTATATATATCACTCTTACATAGAGAATATTCTTTCTACTTGATTAGGTATTGTGATGTTAATCTGTTGCCTTGTTTAGTGATCTATTGATTTAAGATTTCTTCTACTTCAAATTCTTCTGTATCATTAACCAAAATTGGTGCAAGTAGTATGACTTGTTAATTTGGAAATAGATCATTATTTGGTATATAACATTTCAATAAGGATATATGAAACACAGGGTAGATCCTCATTGTTGACAGTAACTTCAGTTTATAAGCAATAGCTGATATTTTTGTAATAATCTTAAATGATCTAAGAAATTTATTCTGAAGTTTCTTTGAAGACTGATTAGATAATTATCATAATGTAATATATCTTGAGGATAATAAGACCATTTTGTTTATGTCAAATGATTTTTCATACCTTTTTTCATTTGTATATTTCATTTGTTATAGTTGTACTTTACAAATTATATCTTGTACCTTGGTTAGCAGGTTGGTCATCTGTATTGTAAAGTCATTACCAGCTTGTACTGTTAATTTAACCTTTTCTAGTAAGAGGGTTGTTGGTGTTAGTAGGTAATAGCTATAGTTTAGGAAAAATGGTAATAGTTTTGTTAACTTTTGCTAAGCATTATTATATGCAAATTCGGTGATATATAGTTAAGTGTTTATCCCAGTCATTCTGTTAATAGTTGATATAGGTTCTAAGCATTTGTTCTAATATCTGGTTCATGCATTCTGTTTGTCCATCAGTCTGTGGGTAAAATGTGATTAATAGTGCTATTTTTGTTCTAAGTGTTTTAAATAGCAATTGCTAAAAATTACTTATAAATTTTAGATCTTAGTTATAGATAATAATTTATAGTCTATATAGGTAAAAAATATTATTAAAAAATATTTTTGCTATATCAGGTGTAGTATCGGTTGTTTTGCTTGTAATAAAGTATATTTGTTTGCTGAGTCAATCAATAAAGATAGTTATTGTGTCTTTTCTAGATGTTGTTTTTAGCAGTTAGATAATGAAATCCATACTGATTTATTCCTATTTCTCAGCAGGTATAGGTAATGGTTATAATAATCTAGTGAGTGATTGTCTAAGTGTTTTGTTATGTTGATAAGTATTACAAGCTATGAAGCTTTTGGTACTTGTAAACATTTTTAGCCAGTAAAAGTTTCTGGTGAGTGCTTTATATATCTTGTCAAATCTGAAGTATCCTGCTAAGAGTATATTGTGATGTTCTTGTAAAATCTTGATACAAAGGTTTGGAGATATGAAGAGTTGATCCTTATAATAAGGATTGTTGTTTTAAATCTTGAATTTATTTGCAGTATCTGATGCATTAACCAAGCCACTTGCATGACCCAGACTTGAAATGTTAATTGCAAAAATGGGCTTATATAACTAACCTTTTTTTTTCTTTTTCAAAAACTTTTATTTCCTTTATCATGTTATTCTTATTACTCAAGTAGTATTTTATATATAGTTATTTACAGTAAATGTACTTCATGGATGCCATTCATAATGTACAGTTGAACATTTTATTTTTTATTTTTTTTATCAAGATATATTAAGCAGAGGGAGTATTGAAATTATTAGCTTATTATATCTCTCTCTCTCATCAATGATCGATGCTACATCACTCAATCATGGCTTAGATGATCATTGTCTGTATCGACCAATCATATATTAGCATTAATAAATACATGCATATTTGGCTTTTGAGCCATTGCACTCCTTACCCCAAAAAACACACATTCGAAGATCAAAACTTTAACAGATTTAATACTAAAGGAACCAAAACCTTTGAAGCTTTCATAGCAGAAATCAATGCTGATCTCATCATCATTAAAATACCTTATGATGATGACAATCACATTACTTGTAGTGTATGAGCTAATACTTTATTTAAAACCCTTCCACAGTAGTTGGAAACCCACATTAAGGAGAGAGGGAGTCTATATACCTACAAACAATGGTGTTTCAGTATAGTTATCAAATCAGTATATACAATTCTATCAGCACAACAAACTCAAACAGAAAACAAGAACTACAACTCTAGCTCAAATAGTAAAACAACTACTGATACTTACCATCAAGGAGGATTCAACCCCCAAGGAGGATTCAGAGAAGAATAAGAAAACTATAATAACAATCCAACATGGCAAAACAAATTCAAGAAAGAGGAAAACAAGGATGACTGGAAGAAAACAAAGATCTGCTTCAGCTGTGGAAGATGAGTACATATCATATCTAAATGTAGAAGTACTCATACTATTTCTAGAGAAAAGATTATAAAGAAAAAAGAAGTCAAAGGTACAAGCAAAAGTATGACAGCTAAGAAACAGACCTTAGAGATATTAGTCAACTGTACATAATTGAAGAAAAATACAACTAAGGATACCACAAGTTGACTAAATAAGAACAAATTATCTTTATCAATTGGAACATGGTACAGACAAGATACATTCTGTGATCAATGTATCTATTATGCAGAATATATATGCAACTGTTCAACAACTCACCTTATACTAGATGAAACCAAAGTAGAAGACTTCCTCATTATCAAAAAGAAAGATTAAAAGGTAAAACCACAGCCAAGATACTAACAGATACTATCAATGAATAATGGACCTTACTATAGCAAAAATCCATATCCTTATGCTAATAATACTAGAGAAATTTATGATATTTTCTAGAGAAGCTATCAATATGTTAGTAAAGGAAAGTTCTGGGGAGACAAGAAAAGATATGATCAAGGAGTATATTGGGATGAAATTTATCTACAAGACCTTTAGACCGTTCATGACTCATCTATTATCAATAGCAAAGAATACAACTCAGCCTACAATGGCTGTAAGGGAGTTTCTTCCAAACCACCTGTAAGGAAGTATCTGATGATACTAATCCATATTGGACTTAGGAATCTCTAAGTATATTGCAAGATCTCTAAGGTATCAAAAGTACTTTATTTCTTTATAAGAATGTTAATTATGATTTTCAGACTTATAGTCTTTTTAGTGCTCTTGATGTATATAGAAGGGGGTAAGATCTTTAGCTCTCAAAGGGATCTTAAATGTACACTGCTATTGAACTCAGTTGTCAGAATGTTGTGAGAATAGTGCAGAACATCAATTTAATAAGTCTGCAACTATCTGCATTATACAAGCCTCTTGAGGTTCCAGCTCTTATAGAGATTTGTATAAGATCAATATATTATATATAAGAGTTATAAAGGAAAGTTAAGAACTTAAACTGATAGGAATAATGTTTATTGAATAAAGAATTGAGAGGGTATTTATACAAAAGATTAGATAGTACTGCTATAAAAGTAGCTACCTAAGATAGTACTTCTGATAGTGGTAATACTGAAATAAGTAATGCAGTAAAAGATAATACTATGAAAGGTAATAATAAAAAAAAAAATTACTAGAGATAGTAATTTAATAAAAGAAAATACTATATGAAGTATTTCTGAAAAGAGTAATGCTAAGATAGGTAATATAGAAAAAGGAAATGCTTTAATAGGTAATACTACTAAAGGTATTTCTAAATATAGTAATGCTACAAAAGGAATTTTCTATAACAGAATTTCCTCATTAAGTACTTTCTCAATCGGTAATGCCCTATTTGGCAATGCCTCATTTGGTATTTCTAAATCGGGAATTAACATATTGGGTAATTCTATTTCGAGTGACTAGAATGTTCTAAGTAGTGCTGTAGTATAGTAATGGTTATTTGTAATATCTAATAATATCACTCTTACAATGGTACTTGGCAAGAACTAGCTGATATTGAAGAAAGATAAAGAAGGAAGAATTGGAAGAATCATCTGATGATGAATGTCTATATATGATATAAGAAACCAATAATAAAACCAACTTCCTAGTCGAAAAGAAATACCTGGATACTATAATACCAATTAAAGGAACAGTAAACTATACAAGATATGACATCTATGCAAATGAAGATACACTAATCCTATCAGAATCAATTTTCCTGATCAAGACAAGAATCACTTTAAAGCTGCTAACAGGAATATATATATAAATCCTAGATAAAAGCAGCAAAATTAAAGAAGGAATCTCAATCAAAGCAGGAATTATTAATACAGACTACACTGGTGAAATCATACTTACAGTTTACAACTTATCAGCTTACTGCAAATATCAAGTTACCAAAGGAGCCAAGCTAGTGTAGTTTGTATTCATCAAGCTTAATAATTTAGTAACAGCTAAAGTCATAGAACAACTTCCAAAAACCAAATGCACTGTAGGAAGATTTGGATTAGTAGACAAAAAAAAACCTACACTTATCAAAGATGAATGATAGTACCTAAAAATAGTATAAGAAATAGTACCATATAGATGCTATTCTCATAGAAATAGAATATACTATGCAGATAATGCTTAGAAATGCTAGAGCTGTATTGAAGAAAGCAAGAAATTATAAATTCAATAATTAGCCAAGGAAGAAGAAGCAAAACAAGCATGCAAGGCTATAAAATTACCAATTAAGGAAAAGAAAACAGATTAGTCAATTAATGATATAACAGATATGTAATCTATTAAAGAAACAAAAAGGAAGAGGAAAAAAAAGTAGAATACAAAACCTTATCCTCACTTGGAAAGAAGACAGAACTTCTTTTCTATAAAAGAACAATAAAGAATAAAACAATCAACATACTGATTGACTGTAAGAGTGATATATATAAAAAGCAGCAACAAATACTCGCAGAAAAATAACAAACAGCATACCTGCTATTAGCCACCAAAACCAGAGGACTCAAGAGCCTTATCCAACTCAACTGCAGCAAAGAAATACTGCCAGATGTTCAACACCACTCTGACCAAACTATGAACAAATCAAGAATATAGTGGAAAATGCAATCATCAACTGACATAATGAACCAGTACTATTATATGCCAGAGTAACCCAAGAGGACACTATTGAAATGGTAGAACTCGCAAAAAGAAATACTAATATCTATCAATTTTATAATACTACCAGACAATTTAGAAGTTACTATCAAATGGGATATGCTTTACAGTTAAGAAAAGAAAACCATCAAGAAATAACAAAACAAGAATCCACCAGAATTCTGGGATTAAACTGCTGGGAAAGGTGCATAGCTAGAAGAACTTTTAAGGTATTCCAATATTGGCCTTCCACATTGAAACACCTTGGCAGCCTAAGCCCGTATCAATGGGAATACTTACGAAATGAAGAAGAAGAAACTTTGTTACTCCATCTCTTAGAAAATTACCCAATAGATAATAACTATCTGGAAGAAGAAACCAATACTTCCTTATCAGGATCAGATATAGAAGAAGACATAGGCACTGCTGACATCGTAGGCACTGCCAACATTGTAGGCACCATTGACATCATAGGCACTGTCAACATCTACAATATAGATTTCACTAATATATTATTTGACTTCTAAATTAGTAACCAATATTCCAAGTAGTAACCTAGGCAGCTACTCGTATAGCACCTTGAGAATTTTGTATAAATATCCCTCAATTCTTTATTCAATAAACTTCAGTTCAATAGTAGTATATACTCAAGATCCCTTTAAGAGCTAAAGATCTTACCTCTTCTACACACATCAAGAGCGCTAAAAGACTATAAGTCTGAAAATCCTAATTAATATTCTTATAAAGAAACAAAGTACTTTCGATACCTTAAAAACCTTGTGACATACTCGAAGATTCCTAAGTCCAATGTGGATTAGTATCATCAGATGCCCTTACAAGCAGTTTAGAAGAAACCCCCCTTACAACTTGGTAGCAGTGGTAACAAAAAATTGTTATAATAATCAGAAACATACTACTAATATTTTTACAAAGGCCTAGAATTACCAATCTCTTTTTAGATATGACCAATGTACTTGGAGTACTACTAAAGATACCATACATATCTTACTTCTAATAGCCAGAGAGGCTACATACATCACAGAATCCTTCAAGTGGACACAATATCAGCAACTGCTATGAAGCATTGATTCAACAACAGTAGCTTATTTATAAGGCAAAACATATCTTGAACTCTATAATGAACTTTTAGAACTGAAGCCTACTTTGAAGTATTTCAAGATTTCCTCTACAAAAATATCAAAGAAGATTATGATATTATTTCCATCATATAAGCAGAACATTAATTCACCAACCTCACAACTACTGTACAAAGATATAATAATTGCCAAGTTATCAAAGAGTAGATTACCAACTCACCATTTGATTACTCAACACACTGAGGCACTGTTTACTACCAAATTGCAAATAGATTATTTGAGAAATTAGTAGCAGAAGACCTTACACGATTTGCCGAAATAATACTATTAGGACCAACTGTACCTATCACACCACTATCTATTGAGGAGCCTATCAACCTTATAACATCTATATTCCAACATACATCTAAACCAAGCAGACCAACATTTAGAGAAGCAACCAATATAAGTAACTTATATGAACCTAATACAACTATCTATTATGACGCCAATACTACATTTATTGAAGATGCCAATATAACCATTCAAAGAATTATACTCAAAGCTGATATACTTGAAGAATTAGAAGACCTTGACTCAGAAGATGAAATATTTGATCATAAAGTAAGAGAATATATCCAACATACTAACAGAAGTGAAAATGAACTTTCTACACCACTATTACTTGCACCAACTATATTTACATATAATGGCTAACACTGCAATTGCTGCATTAACTATACAAGTAACAGCCTTAACTGCACTCATAGGACAAGTAGCATAACTCAGCCAAACAACCAAAGCTGTAAGAGTGATATATATAAAAGCAGCAACAAAACACTTGCAGAAACATAACAAACAACCATGCCTGCTATTAGAATCACAACCGGACTCAGAGTTATCCTATATAATGGAGATAACCACCGCAACACTGCACATCATCAAGGACCCCTACCTCTAGATATAGCCAAAGTAGAAACCTTAATCAATGAAGCAATCAGTTAACGACATTATGAAACTGATCGAGTATATATAGAAGTCATGTTGGAAGATAATGATGACATAGTACAATATTCATAAGATAACATCAACATATTCAGAACATTCAATATCTCCAAACAATATTAGGCTTACTACCAAATAGGTTATATCTTATTCACTGCTACTAACAATATATTAGTACTTGACCTCATTGAAGCTAAAAACCAAATAGGATTAATAAACATCGAATTCGAAAGAGGAAGAAGAATATTCCACTTCTTCAAATGATAGCCACAAGCAATCAATCAGATCGGAACACTCTCACTCAGAAAATAGAACAGAATTCCTGAAGAACAACTAGACTGAATACTGGAAGTCATGAAGGAGAAATACTCTTGAGACAGTACCTACATTATCTTGGACTTCTTGAATAGAGAAGATTCCAAAACATCTAGTTAATCCAAGATAGATGAGGAATTCCCCCTTGAAGAAGTATCCGAAATAGAATTATCTGATATGGTAGTTCCCGAATTGGAAATACCAGATGAGGTATTGCCAAATAGAGCATTGTCAATTGAGGAATTACTCAATGAGGAAATTCTGTTTTAGGAAATTCCTTTTGTAGCATTACTGTATTCAGAAGTACCTTTAGCAGTATTACTTATCTTAGCATTACTCTTTTCAGAAATACTTCATATAGTATTTCCTTTTATCAAATTACTATCTCTAGTAATTTCCTTTTTGATTATTACTTTTTACAGTATTTCCTTTAACTGCATTACTTATTTCAGTATTTCCTTTTGAAGTATTACTGCTATCAGAAGTACTATCTTAGGCAGCTACCTTTATAGCAGTACTATCTGATTTCTTGTATAAATACCCCCTCAGTTTTTATTTAAATAAACTTCAGTTCAATAGCAGTACATACTCAAGATCCCTTTGAGAGCTAAAGATCTCACCCTTTCTATACACATTAAGAGTGCTAAAGACTATAAGTCTAAAATCCTAATTAATATTCATATAAAGAAACAAAGTACTTTCGATACCTTAGAAACCTTGCAACATACTTGGAGATTCCTAAGTCTAACGCAGATTAGTATCATCAGATGCTTCCTCACAGGCAGTTTAGAAGAAACCCCCTTACAAAAGTAGTCAACTTATAACCCTTTGATAAAGAAGCCAAAGAAGTCACTGCATTTATATCAGCCATTAAAGCCAACTACAATGCTAATAGCTAGAATGATGATTGAGTACCAGACAACAGACTTATCAACAATGTTAATCATATACCTGAACAAGTATATGCTAAGTCATATACATAGGTTAACAAAATTGCTAGATTTCTCAAAAAATCAGCAGCAATCTGGTGGTAAAATCTACCTAAAAAACCTTTAACTTGGCAAAATACAACTTTGGTAGCAGCTCAAGTAGCTGGCATAGCCTAACCAGAATATTCAAATATCCCTATCCAACAAGGCCTTAGATCCTTAATGATTGACAAATTCTGCAGTAGTGCACATATTGCCGAAGTGAAGAAACAACTAGCTATAGCAAGATTCAATACTGAAGGAAGCAAAACCTTTGAAGCTTTTGCTGCAGAAATCGATGCTGATCTCATTATTATTGGAATGCCTTATGACAATGACAATTACATTACTTGTGGTATACAAACTGACACCTTATTCAAGACCTTTCTGCAGTGGCTGGAAACTCACATTAAGGAGAGAAGGAGCCCATGTGCTCATGAACAATAGTGTTTCAGCATGGTCATCAAATCAATGTATAATTCTATCAGTACAACAGACATGAATAGAAAACAAGAATCACAACTCTGGCTCAAGCAGCAAACCAACAACTAATACTTACTATTGAGGAGGATTTAACCCCTGAAGAGGATTCAGAGGAGGATGAGGAAACTATAACAATAACTCGACATGGCGAAACAATTTCAAGAAGGATGAAAACAAGGATGACTGGAAGAAAACAAAGACATACTTCAATTGTGGAAGACATAGACATATCGCACTCAAGTATAAAAGTACTCACACTATTTCAGGAGAAAAGATCACAAAGAAAGAAGAAATCAAGGGTGCAAGTAAAAGCATGACTACTGAAGAAGAAACGAATCCAAGAGATATCAGCCGACTATATATAATTGAAGAAAAATATGGCCGAGGATACTGCAAGTTGAATGAACAAAAATAAATTACTCTCATCAATTGGAATATGGTGCAGACAAAATGCTCATTCTGTGATCAATACATCTATTGCGTAGAACACATGTGCAACTGTTCAACAACTTACCTTATACCAGATGAAACCAAAGTAGAAGACTTCCTTATCATTAAAAAGAAAGATCAAAGAATAAAACCACAACCAAGATGCTGACAGATGCCACCAATGAATAATAGACCCTACCATAGCAAGAACCTATACTCTTACACCAACAACACCAGAGAAATTTATGATATCTTCTAGAGAAGCTATCAATATGTTAGTAAAGGAAAGTTCTGAGAAGACAATGTAAGAGTGATATTATTACCGTTACTATGCCACAGCACTACTTAGAACATTCTAGTTATTTAAATCTGAAAGAAGAAATCAATACTTCCTTATCAGGATAAGATGTAGGCACCGCTGACATCATAGGCACTGCCGACATCATAGGCACCACTGACATTGTAGGCACCGCCGACATTGTAGGCACCACCGATATCATAGACACTGCCAACATTGTAGGCAGCACCAACAACATCAATACTATTCAAGATTTATAGTTAGTTTATATTATCAATCTTAGCCTTTCAATTTTGTATAAATATCTCTCAATTCTTTATTCAATAAATAACAGTCTTCAAGTTTAAGATAAATCTTATCCACTCCTCCCTTGACAACCCCTTATACATAAAAACATCAATCTTATACAACTCTCTACAAGAAGTTGAAACCTCAAGAGGTTCTGCATAATGCAGATAGTTGCGGACTCATTAAATTGAAGTTCTGCACTATTCTTGCAATCCCTTTCTAAATGAGTTCAATAGCAGTGTACACTCAAGACCCCTTTGAGAAGCTAAAGATCTCACCTCCCCTTCTACACACATCAAGAGCACTAAAGACTATAAGTCTGAAATTTACAATTAATAATCCTATAAAGAAACAAAGTACTTTCGATACCTTAGAAACCTTGCGACGTACTCGGAGATTCCTAAGTCTATGGATTAGTATCATCAGACGCTTCCTCATAGGTAGTTTAGGAGAAACCCCCTTACAACTTGGTAGCAGCGGTAACGAAAAACTGTCCTTCAACTGCCTAGAAAATCTTTGACCTGGCAAGATACAACTTTGATAGCAGCAACATCAATACTCAACACAATGAACATTCAGCATCATTATAATTGCAACATAATCAATATTTGAGGAACATATATTATAAACATTTTATTCAGGCCTAAATTCTTTTGGAATACTTGCGATATACTCGGAGTAACACCAAACATCTATACAAATCAGCAAGAAGACTATAATATCAAGGAGGAATGGAGATGATCACAATAATGAGAGGCGTAAATGGACTTCAAAAGCAGGCGAACTTTGCGAATGGACTTCATAAAGATATATCAATACAAGCAACCTTGAGAAGACAATACGAATCATTTGTTAGAGACGTAGATTACTGAATCAGTATTGATAGAAATACTCTGGAGCACCAAGCACCAGCTGACATAACAACAATAGCCGAGATAGAAATTGATGAATAATCACTGATGAAACAAATTACCAGCAATTGAAACAACAGTTACAAAACACTTAGACAAGTCAAACCACCCGCATCAAGTCTAGAACTTAAATGAAGAAGTTCAGCAGATACTCTTTGAACAGAATTAACACTACACCTTCAAGAAATATAAACTTGTAAAATACTAAACAACTCTCTTACAGAAATAGCGTGGATGCTATATTCCCAAGAGGGGAAGAGTTGTAAGAGTGATATTATTACCATTACTATATCACAGCACTACTTAGAACATTCTAGTTATTTAAATCTGAAAGAAGAAATCAATACTTCCTTATCAGGATAAGACGTAGGCACCACTGACATTGTAGGCACTACCAACATCATAGGCACTGCCAACATCATAGGCACCACCAACATTGTAGGCACTGCCGATATCGTAGGCACTGCTAACATTGTAGGCAGTACCGACAACATCAATACTATTCAAGATTTATAGTTAGTTTATATTATCAATCTTAGCCTTTCAATTTTGTATAAATATCTCTCAATTCTTTATTCAATAAATAACAGTCTTCAAGTTCAAGATAAATCTTATCCACTCCTCCCTTGACAACCCCTTATACACAAAAACATCAATCTTATACAACTCTCTATAAGAAGTCAAAACCTCAAGAGGTTCTGCATAATGCAGATAGTTGCGGACTCATTAAATTGAAGTTCTGCACTATTCTCGCAATTCTTTTCTAAATGAGTTCAATAGCAGTGCACACTCAAGACCCCTTTGAGAAGCTAAAGATCTCACCCCCCTTCTACACACATCAAGAGCGCTAAAGACTATAAGTCTGAAATTCACAATTAATAATCCTATAAAGAAACAAAGTACTTTCAATACCTTAGAAACCTTGCGACATACTCGGAGATTCCTAAGTTCAACATGGATTAGTATCATCAGACACTTCCTCATAGGCGGTTTAGGAGAAACCCCCTTACAGATAAGAAAAGATATGAACAAGGAGTATATTAGGATGAAATCTATCTGTAAGATCTTTGGACTGTCCATAACTTATCTACTATTGATAGTAAAGGATACAATCCAGCTTATAATGGCACTTGGCAAGAACTGGCTGATATTAAAGAAGGAAGGTAAGAAGATAAAGAAAAAGAATTAGAAGAATCATCGGAAGATGAATGACTATATATAATACAAGAAACCAGCAACGAAACCAATTTTCTAGTCAAAAAGAAGCACTTGGATGCTATAGTACCTACCAAGGGAACAGCAAACTCTGCAGGATATAATATCTATACAAATGAAGATACACTAATCCCACCAGGATCAATTTTCCTGATTAAGACAGGAATTGCCTTAAAACTGCTAAATGGAACTTATATACAAATCTTAGATAAAAGCAGCAAAATCAGGAAAGGAATCTCGATCAAAGCAGGAGTTATTGATACAGACTACACTGGTGAAATTATACTTGCAGTTTACAACTTATCAGCTCACCACAAATACTGAGTCACCAAAGGAGCCAAGCTAGCATAATTTATATTCATCAAACTAGACAACTCAGTAACAGCTAAAGTTATAGAACAACTTCCAAAAACCGAATGCACTGCAGAAGGATTCAGATTGATAGATAAAAAGAAACCTATACTCACCAAGGATAAATGTTGGTATCTGAAGATGGCACAAGGAATAGTACTATATGGATGCTGTCCTCAGGGAAACAGAACCTACTGTGCAGATGATACCTAGAAATGCTGGAGTTATATTGAAGAAAGCAAGAAACTACAAATCCAACAATTAGCAAAGGAGGAAGAAGAAGCAAAACAAGCATACAAAGCTATAAAATTACCAACTAAGGAGAAGAAAATGGATTGGTCAATCGAAGATACAACAGACATGTAGTCTATCAAAGAAATAAAAGTAAAAGAAATAGAAGAAAAGGTAGAACACGGAACCTTATCATCACTTGGAAAGAAGATAGAACTTCTTTTTTACAAAGGAAGATCTAACTCTACTCAGCCAAAAAATTCTACCAATACCTCGAAAAAGATAATATAGTTTACTGCTGCATTATTACAGAAAAAGACATTACTAAAATAACTACCAAAACTGATATAGACATTAATAGCCTAGATATATCTCTACAACTACTTATCACTAAGTTCATAGACTAATTTTCTATAAACTTACCAGAAGGACTATCACCAAAATGAAGTATCGATCACTGAATTGACTTAATACCTAATGCAGAACCACTATTCAAGAAAATTTATCAATTATCTAGACCAGAGTTATAAGAACTCAAGAAGACTCTAGAAGAATTAATTGAACGAGAATCTATTCAACCTAGTATATTACCTTTTGGAGTACCTATTATATTTCTCAAAAAAAAGAATAGAATTAGAATGTGCATTGACTATCGACAACTTAATGATATAACTATCAAGAACTGATATACATTACTCAACATCATAGAATTATTCAACTGACTCCAAGGAGTAACCATATTCTCAATAATTAACTTATGATTTGGATATTATCAGATCTGCATTGCCAAAGAAGATATTCTGAAAACAGTATTTAGAACTCGATATGGACATTACAAATGGAAAGTTATACCTTTTGGACTAACAAATGTATCTGCAACATTTCAGAGACTGATGAATGACATATTCAGACCACTACTCGATAAATTCATAGTTGTCTATATTGACGACATACTGATCTACAGCAAGACAAAAGAAGAACACTTGCAATATCTCCGCTAAATACTGAAAATATTGAGGAAATATCAGTTATATGCCAAACTCAGCAAATGTAACTTTTACAAAAAGAAGTTGCATATCTTGGATATTGAATCAATAAACAAGGCATTCTAGTTGACCCTGCAAAAATCAAGGCAATCAAGAAATGGGAGAAACCAACAATGATTAAGGAAATACAATCCTTCCTAGGACTAGCAGGATACTACTGAAGGTTTATCAAGAATTACACAGGAATTGTAGCATGCCTACATGATCTGACAGTTACAAGCATAAATGTTATTCAAGAATAGAATGACAACTATGACATAGCCTTTGAAACCTTGAAAGAAAAGTTAATAACTGCACCTGTCCTTAGAAGCCCAGACCAGAACCTATAATTTGTAGTAACCACCAATGCCTCAGATTATGCAATTGGAGCTGTACTTTCACAAGAAGACTAACCTATTACCTACCATTCAAGAAAAATGTCATCTGTAGAAAAAAATTACCCTGTTCACAAAAAAGAGTTACTCGCAATAATCAACACAACACAGGCTTGGAGACACTACCTGATAGGCAACAAATTCCTGATCTATACAGATCATGAATCACTCAAATACCTGAACAAACAGCCAACCCTCTCTATCCGACAAGTGCAATGGATAGATTACCTCAATAATTATCACTTTGAAATAATCTATAAACCCAGAAAGCTTAATATTGTAGCAGATGCATTATCTCGATAATAACAGGAGGAAGAATAAATCAAAGCCATCATTGAAATTATAGATAATTGGATAGAAGAAATTCAAGAAGAAGTTCAAGTAGATAAAGAAGTATAAAAAACTATAGATAAACTTAATACCAACCCAGATATAGCAAACAAATTCAAAATTCAAAACAACAACCTTTATTATAAAGATCAACTTTTCATACTCTCAAACCTTCATATCAAGATTTTACAAGAATATCATAATATACCCTTAGTAGGATACTTTGAATTTGATAAGACTTATAAAGTACTTACCAGAAACTTTTACTGGCCAAAAATGTTTATAAGTACTAAGAGCTTTATAGCTTATTGTAATACTTGTCAATGTAATAAAACACTGAGACAATCACCTACTGGATTACTACAACCACTACCTATACCTGCTAAAAAATAGGAACAAATCAGTATAGACTTTGTTAAAAACAACATCTGGAAAAGATATAATAACTGTCTTCGTCAATTGACTTAGCAAACAAACATACTTTGTTATAAGCAAAACAACTGATACTGCACCTGATATAGCAAAAATATTTTTTGACAATATTTTTCACCTATATAGACTACCACAAATTATTATCTGTGACTAAGACCCAAAATTTACTAGCAATTTTTAGCAATCATTATTCAAAATACTTAGAATAAAAATAGCACTATCAACCACATTTTACCGAACTAATGGACAAACAAAATATATAAACTAGATATTAGAATAAATGCTTAGAACCTATGTCAACTATCAACAAAATGACTGGGATGAACACTTAACTATCACTGAATTCATATACAATAACGCCCAGCAAAAGTTAACAAAACTATTACCATTTTTCCTAAACTATAGCTATTACCTGCTGACACCAGCAACTCTATTACTAGAAAAGGTTGAATCGATAGTATAAGCTATTGATAACTTCACTATATAAATGACCAACCTGCTAACTAAGGTACAAGATGCAATTTGCAAAGCACAATTATAATAAACAAAATATATAAATGAAAAAAGGTGTGAAGAATTATTTAAGATAGATAAAATAGTCTTACTGTCCTCAAGACACATTACATTATGATAATTATCTAATCAGCCTTCAAAGAAACTTCAGAATAAGTTTCTTGGACCATTCAAGATTATTGCAAAAATATCAGCTATTGCTTACAAACTGGAGTTATCATTAATAATAAGGATCCACTCTATGTTTCATATATCCTTACTGAAATGTTATATACCAAATAATGATGATCTATTTTTGGATAGATAAGTCATACCACCAGCACCTATTTTGGTCAATAATATAGAAGAATTTAAAGTAGAAGAAATCTTGAATTAGCAGATCACCAAACAAGGCAACAGATTGACATCACAATATCTAATTAAGTGGAAAAGATACTCCTTACATGATGCAATATGGGAACTGCTTAGTAATCTAACAAATGCAGATGAAATACTTGAAAATTATTACAAGTTCTTACAGAAATAGCATGGATGCTATTTCCTTAAAAGAGAAAGAGTTATAAGAGTGATATATAAAAAGCATCAATGAAACTCTTATAGAAACATAACAAACAACTATGCCTGCCATTAACCACCAAACCCAGAGGATACAAGAACCTTATCCAACCCAACCATAGCAAAGAAATACTACTAGACACTCAACTCCACTTCAACTAAACTATAAATAGATTAAGAACATAGTAGAGAATACAATTATTAATCAATATAATAAATTAACACAACTATATACTAGAGTAACCCAAGAGGATACTATCAACAGGGTGGAATTTGCAAAAGGAAATATCAGCATCTATCAGTTAAATAACATCACTGGACAATTTAGAAGCTACTACTAGATTGGATATACTTTATAACTTAGATGAGAGAATCTTCAAGAACCAACCAAACAGGAATCTATAAAAATCTTAGGTCCAATAACTTGGGAAAGATATATAGCTAAAAGGACCTTCAATATATTTTAACATTAGCCCTTGGCACTAAAACATCTTAGCAACCTGATACCTTGCCAATAGAAAAACTTACAATATACAAATGAAGAAACATTATTACAATATCTCCTAGAGAAATACCTAGTAGATGATAACTGTTTAAAAGCAGAAACTGATATTTCTATATCCAAATCAGATATAGAAGAATTTATAAGCACTGCCAATATAGGCACTGCTGAATTTATAGGTACTGCTGATATAGGCATTATCGAATTTGTAGGCACTGCTAACATAGGTATTACTAAATTTATAGATACTACCAATATAGGCACTGTCGATAATATAATCAATATCTATATTGAAGATAATGAAAACTTATTCAATAATGATTAGAATTTCTAAATCAATAGCTTACTCTATAATATTTCAAGTAGTAACCTAGGCAGCTACCCATATAGCACCTTGAGAATTTTATATAAATATTCTTTAATTCTTTATTCAATAAACTTCATCACCTTTTAAAGTACCTATCATATTTGTTAAAAAGAAAGATGAAATTAGAATGTATATTAACTATTGACAACTCAATGATATAACTATCAAGAACCAATATCCATTACTGAACATTATGGAGTTATTTGACAGACTCAAAGGAGTAACTATATTTTCAGTTATTAACTTATGATTAGGATATCACCAAATTTGCATTGCAGAAGAAGACATTCTAAAAACAGCATATAGAACTCAATATGGATATTATGAATTTAAAGTTATACCTTTTAGATTAACAAACATATATATAATATTTCAAGAATTGATGAATGATATATTTAGACCACTACTCGATGAATTTATAGTTATCTATATTGACAACATACTGATCTATAGCAAGACAAAAGAAGAGCACTTATAACATCTCTACTAAGTACTAGAAATATTAAGGAAACATTAGCTATATATAAAACTTAGCAAGTGTAACTTTTTATAAAAAGAAGTTGCATACCTTAGATACCAAATTAACAAGTAAGGAATTTTAGTTGATCTTACAAAAATTGAGGCAATCAAGAAATAGAAGAAACCAACAATAATCAAGGAAATACAATTCTTTCTAGAACTTGTAGGAATTGTAGTATACCTATATGATCTGATAATTATAGATACAAATGTTAATTAAGAATAGAACAAAAACCATAATATAGTCTTCAAAACCTTGAAAGAAAAGTTAACAACTACACCTATCCTTAGAAGCTCAGACTAGAACTTACAATTTGTAGTAACAACCAATACTTCAGATTATGCAATTGGAGCTGTACTCTTATAAGAAGATTAACCTATTATCTACTGCTCAAGAAAAATGTTCTCTATAGAAAGGAATTACCTTGTTTATGAAAAGAACTACTTGCAATAATTGATGTAACACAAGCTTGGAGATACTACCTGATAGGTAACAAATTCTTGATCTATACTGATCATGAATTACTTAAATACTTGAACAAATAACCAACTCTCTCCACTTAACAAGTACAATAGATGGACTACCTCAATAACTATTATTTCAAAATAATTTATAAACCCAGCAAGCTTAATGTTATAGTAGATGTATTATCTAGATAACAATAAGAGAAAAAATAAATCAAAGCTATCATGGAAATCACAGACAATTAGATATAAGAAATTCAAAAAGGAGTTTAAGTAGATAAAGAAGTACAAAAAATTATAGATGAACTCAATACTAACTCAGTGATCATTTCATCTGTTGCTATGTAAACGATATCTATCACCTTTGATTCAACTTTCTCTCGAATAAAGTGGTGCTGAATGTCAATATGCTTTAATCGAGCATGATTAATTGGGTTTTTAGCAAGGGCAATTGCTGATTGGTTGTCTTTAAATAAGGTTGTTGCACAATTCTATAAATATCCTAGCTTATCCAATAGGGTGCATAGCCAAATAGCTTCTTGTTGCATATGCAAATGATATATTCTACTTCAGTTGATGATAGGGTAATGGTTAGTTGGCATTTGCTTGACTAGCTGATGGCTCCCCCTGATAGGTTGAAAATATACTCCATGGTTGATTGTTATGTATTAATGTCTCCTCCCCAGTTGGCATTACTGAAACTGATCAGCTTTAGATCCTGATCTCATCCAAGGTACAGCTTATAATTAGCTGTTCCTTTAATATATCTTAATAATCATTTGAGGGTATAGTGATGTTCTTGCATTGGATTAGCCGAAAATTGACTGATGATGCTAACAGCAGCAGCTAGATCAGGTCTTGTCCCGATCATCAGGTACATTATGCTATTAATTATTTGTCTAAATAGATTTTGGTCTGTGGATTTTCTCCCTTCAGCTTTGAGTTGAATAGATAAATCAAGGGGTGTACTATAAGGGGGTTTCTCCTAAACTGCCTGTGAGGAAGTGTCTGATGATACTAATCCACGTTGGACTTAGGAATCTCCAAGTACGTTGCAAGGTTTCTAAGGTATCGAAAGTACTTTGTTTCTTTATAAGATTATTAATTGTGAATTTCAGACTTATAGTCTTTAGTGCTCTTGATGTGTATAGAAGGGGGTGAGATCTTTAGCTCTCAAAGGGATCTTGAGTGTGCACTGCTATTGAACTGAAGTTTATTGAATAAAGATTTGAGGGGTATTTATACAATTTCTCGAGGTGCTATACAGGTAGCTGCCCAGGTTACTACTCTCGAAACTATTGGCTATTCAAAATATAAACTAATTATGAATTTATGTGATATAATGAGTTATATAAGTTATGGATTTAAGACGGTTAAAGATTTAAGATGGTTAAAAGATTTAAGATGGTTAAAAGGTTTCACAAATCAAGGAACTGTTCCAATTAGTTGAAATCTCTTTATAATATGTGGATTTCTTCTTTAAGATCCTCAAAGGCATTTTGAGACAGTTGGTGAAATGTGGATGGTTCAATTTTGGTAAGTCTTTTCAAGGCAGCTGGTTGGAACTGGAAGAGTCTGTAAATCCAAAGGGCAATCCTTTGAGATTGGAGGGGAATCCCTTGATATAGTGCTCGTTTGCATGCTTCTGCATGTTGTTGGTCCCATACATGTTCGAGATCTTCTTCCCAGATCCTAGCGATCTTATAGTAGACCTGAAATTCGTCTTGTGTTTGTCGTTTCTGAGCAATGTCGATGTTTTTCATTATTATTTGAGTCCTTCATAGGGCAGATTCTTCCTCAGGTAATAGTTCAGACAGAGGGTCTTCTAAGGCTCGGTATGCTTCAATGACTCGGCTTTAGAGGTATTTGTCATTGTTGAATTGGGGCATGGTTGTCTGTTATGTTTCTGTAAGTATTTATTGCTGCTTTTTATATATATTACTCTTACAACTCTTCCCTCTTTGAGAAAATAGCATCCACGCTATTTCTGTAAGGACTTGTGATATTTTTCCAGTGCTTTATCTGCGTTTGTCAGATTGCTAAGTGGTTCCCATGTAGCATCATGTAAGGGGTATCCTTTCCACTTGATTAGGTATTGCGGTGTCAATTTGTTGCCTTATTTAGTAATCTATTGATCTAGGATTTCTTCTACTTCAAATTCTTCTGTATCATTGACCAAAATTGGTGCAGGTGGTATAACTTGTCTCTCTGGAAATAGATCATTGTTATTTGGTATGTAATGTTTCAGTAGTGATATGTGAAATACGAGGTGAATCTTCATTATTGATGGTAACTCCAGTTTATAAGCAACAGCTGATATTTTTGTGATAATCTTGAATGGTCTGAGAAACTTGTTCTGAAGTTTCTTTGAAGGTTAATTAGATAATTGTCGCAATGTGATGTATCTTGAGAACAGTAAGACCATTTCGTCTATCTCAAATGATTCTTCACACCTTTTTTCGTTTGTATATCTTGTTTGTTGTACTTGTGCTTCGCGAATTGTATCTTGTGCTTTGGTCAGCAGGTTGGTCATTCGTGTGGTAAAGTCATCAACGGCTTGTACTGTTGATTCGACCTTTTCCAGTAACAGAGTTGCTGGTGTCAGTGGGTGATAGCCATAGTTTAGGAAGAATGGCAATAGTTTTATTAACTTTTGCTGAGTATTATTGCATGCGAATTCGGCAGCAGTTAAGTGTTCGTTCCAATCATTCTGTCGATAGTTGACGTAAGTTCTAAGCATTTGTTCCAATGTTTGGTTCATGCATTCTGTTTGTCCGTTGGTCTGTGAGTGAAATGCAGTTGAGAGTGCTATTTTTGTTCCAAGTGTTTTGAATAGCGATTGCCAAAAGTTGCTTGTAAACTTTGGATCTCAGTCACAGATAATAATTCATAATAGTCCATATAGATGAAAAATATTGTCGAAAAATATTTTTGCTATATCTGGTGTGGTGTCAGTTGTTTTACTTGCTATGAAGTGAGTCTGTTTGCTGAGTCGATTGACGAAGACAGTTATTGCATCTTTCCCAGATATTATTTTCGGCAGTTGGACAATGAAGTCCATACTGATTTGTTCCCATTTTTTGGCAGGTATAGGTAGTGGTTGTAATTGTAAGAGTGATATATATAAAAAGCAGCAACAAACACTTGCAGAAACATAACAAACAACCATGCCTGCCATCAGCCACCAAAACCAGAGGACTCAAGAGCCTTATCCGACTCAACCGCAGCAAAGAAATACTGCCAGACGTTCAACACAACTTCGACCAAACTATAAACAAATCAAGAACATAGTGGAGAACACAATCATCAACTGACATAATGAACCAGTACTACTACACACAAAAGTGACCCAGGAGGACACTATTGAAATGGTAGAACTTGCAAAGGGAAATATCAACATTTACCAATTTCACAATACTGCCGGACAATTCAGAAGTTACTATCAAATGGAATACGCCTTACAGTTAAGACAGGAAAATCATCAAGAAACAACAGAACAAGAATCCGCTAGAATTCTGGGATTAAACCACTGGGAAAGGCACATAGCTAGAAGGACCTTCAAAGTATTCCAATACTGGCCTTCCACATTGAAACATCTTGGTAACTTAAGCCCACACCAATGGGAATACTTACGAAATGAAGAAGAAGAAACTCTGTTACTCCATCTCTTGGAAAATTACCCAATGGATAACAACCGCCTAGAAGAAGAAACCAATACTTTCTTATCAGGATCAGATACAGAAGAAGACGTAGGCACTGCCGACATCATAGGCACTGCCGACATTGTAGGTACCGCCAACATCGTAGGCACCATCGACATCGTAGGCACCGCCGACATCGTAGGCACCGCCGACATTGTAGGCACCGCCGACATCATAGGCACTGCCGACATCTACAATATAGATTTTATTAACACATTATTTGACTTCTAAATTAGTAACCAATATTCCGAGTAGTAATATAGGCAGCTACCTATATAGCACCTCGAGAATTTGTATAAATATCCCTCAAATCTTTTGTTAGGGGGTTTCTTATAAACCGCCTGTGAGGAAGCGTCTGATGATACTGATCCGCGTTGGACTTAGGAATCTCCGAGTACGTCGCAAGGTTTCTAAGGTATCGAAAGTACTTTGTTTCTTTGTAAGATTATTAATTGTGAATTTCAGACTTATAGTCTTTAGCGCTTTTTTGATGTGTGTGGAAGGGGGGTGAGATCTTTAGCTCTCAAAGGGATCTTGAGTGTGCACTGCTATTGAACTGAAGTTTATTGAATAAAGATTTGAGGGATATTTATACAAATTCTCGAGGTGCTATACGGGTAGCTGCCCAGGTTACTACTCGGAGAACTATTGGCTATTCGAAATATAAACTAATTATGAATTTATATAATATAACGAGTTATATAAGTTATGGATTTAAGACGGTTAAAGATTTAAGACGGTTGAGAGATTTAAGACGGTTAAAAGGTTTCACAAATCAAGGAACTGTTCCAATTGGTCGAAATCTCTTTGTATT
>RBNK01000324.1:0-28531 GCA_003990785.1 Endogone sp. FLAS-F59071 | reverse complement strand
ATCTATCAACCGCCGAGCACATCATATCCAAGGTTGGCCGTGTTTTTTATTTACAAAAAAAAACACGGCCAACCTTGGATATGATGTGCTCGGCGGTTGATAGATGGGTCCGGCATTTCTTGCATCCGAAGACGCGAATGCCGTTGAGATAGGTTCGGTACTTGAGGCCCATTTAGAAGTGAAAGTATATAGTACAAATGTGGGGTATCTCTCTGCGAGTTATTCTCGATGCGTGTGAGATAGTTGAAGGACTCGTTGTTGACGAAGATAAGGCTGGGATGTTTGCTTGGATGGACGTTGGCGAGATGTGCTGGCTGGGCGGTAGGCGCGTGTTCAGCGGAGGTGTTTGAGGCAAGAGAGGAAGAGGGACGAGACGGCAGAGGTGCAGAGGCGTTGTGCCAATGATGTCAGCTGGGCAGCTAAAATATTTGTGCCTGCGACGGAAACAGTCTCTTCTCTCCGGCGAGGACCTGGTGAGGCGGGCTGGCAGGGTGTAGCGGCGGAAGGCGAGCGAAAAGAGCCAGAACGTGTCAAGAAGGAAAGCAGGGTCCAGAAGAGCAGGAGTGCGTGAAACGATGAAACGGTTTCTCCCAGTGACCGCCATTGACCATTCGCAGTCACTGGATGGCGTTTTCATTCTTTATTATTAGGCATATTATTAAACATCTTATTTTAAATGTCATCTTGCTTGCTTTTGGTTTATTTTATCCCTTTCACCACCACCACCATCATAGCTTACAACTTCCCAGCTAGCTCCGGCAAGCAATCTTCTTGCATGTGCGCGTGCGCGCGGCGGAACGATTCAAGTTCCGACACGGCGGAGTTAATTCTTGAAATGTTAGGGAAACGCGTCATATCTACACCATATCTGTGCGTCCATAGGAAAAGGATGTCGAGGTTGGAGGTTGGAATGTATATATATATAGAATAGCAAGTGCTGTTCGGGCACACACACACACAGAGAGAGAAAAGACAGAATAAAACGACGTTTAAAGAAACTATCGCACCTTATGGCATTGTAGACCATAGGAATTAACAAGCAATCGGCCATGGTGATCTCGTCGCCGACAGAGTAAGTGCCGGCAGTCTTCTCCAAGAGGGACTCGAGAGCTACAGACCACGAGAAGAATTATGAAAGAATTTAATTAATTGAGACTCAAAGCATCAACGGAATCAGCTTGGTTTTCCGCTCCATCACATCCCTATTCTAGCTCCTTTCTCATCCCTCACTCCCCCATCTCATTCGATGTAACCCACCATCGAACCCCCTTGTGATCCAGTAACTCGCCCATTCGCTCCGCTTGGCCATGTCCGACCCCCCGATCTTGATCAGAACGCCGAGATTCTGATGCGGAAATATGTCGCCGCTGATCACCGCCACAATCGTGCGGACCTGGGCAGGAGGCAGTCAGTGAATATGCATTTGGTGATTTACGAGTGCCTGAAATAGGAATAAAATGTTGTACCTGGGAGCGTTTGAAAGGATCTTTGGGCAACAATGGGCGTTCTATTTTTGGCGAATGCAATAGTTGTTGAGAGGTGCGCGTGAGGAAATGGCGATGGCGAGGTGTATAAAGGTTTCTGGAAATATTAGAATATCGAGTTTTACCTGGCCTCGTCTCCTCCAGGTACTCGAGGATCGACGTTGACTGTGTGAGCACATGCCCATCAATGATAAGCGTCGGTACTTGCTTCTGCGGGTTCAATTGCTCGTATTCGACGGATTTCTGGAGATCAAAGAGGCGGAACGGGCGACGTTTTGAGATCATCTTGAGATTCTCATTAATCTTTTCTAATTAGTATTTCTCGCTCAGCCAACCTGTTCGCCCTTAACCAGATCCACGGCCTTGTACTGATAATCAATGTTTTTCCAGTTAAGTGCAGCGCGCACACGCCAGCTGCACGAGGAGCGGAAGTAGGCATAGAGGACGGGGCGATCAGTGGCGGTTTGGTCAGCCTAGAGGGTCATGCAAGACAAAGAGTGAATTGCTTTGGCAAAGAGTGAATGCTTTGGCAAAGGGTCATGTCATGGCAATCGTTAGCATATTTACCATTGTGTGATGCGAAGCGATGTAAAGCGGTTTCCCACGGGCGTGACTGTCTCACGATATATCCTCACGTGTCTTCATCCAAGCCATCCAAGCCATCCACCATATCCATGCTGTCCCTCGAGACCGACTTCGACCTAGTCCACGATCTTTCCCGCCTCTTTAAGGACATCGCCGCCGAAGAGTCCGCCCTCCAGCTTTCTCCTCCTTCTGGCCCCAAACCTACCCCACCGCATCCAGATGCCCCTCCCAGCGACCGCGGCCTAACCGTCGTCGGCGCCGAGAAGGGCTATCTCTTACTGGCCTTTGACGGCTACAGCAAGGAGAAGCAGACCGTTGCCACGTGGATTGGACTGTATGATCTGCGCACGGGGCTGCACCGCGTCGTGTACCGACACTACGCACCCATACGCGTCGTGAATGCGTCGCTGAGCGAGGGGGGCACTCTGCTGGGTGGGTTGCGATTGGGAGTGGGAGTTGAGTGCTGATATAGATGAGTATGGGTGGATTGGGAAGATGTAAGGCTTAAAAATAGTTTGTGCTGACAGAGTATGGTCGCCTCGACCTTCTGATCTGATTTCAGCATGCACTTATATCACGATCGAGGTGAATACGCCTGAGTCCCGGGAAGGTAAATTTTCAGCATTCCCATTTGTCAGTTGGAAGATTTAAGTATCCTTGATACTGGCACTTTATGTGAAAAAAGCCGATCGCATTGATTGCGACACACTGAAAAGCGATCTATGTCAACCTCTTCACCTCCTCAGAGCGTTACGTTACCTGCTTAATGGAACTTAACCAGCGTGGTCGAGTCTATTATCTGTGCAGCTCCTACGGTAGCTTTCAGCGAGCACAGGTGATCTCTCGTAAAAGTCAATATTCGCACAAGTCAATATCTCTCATGACTCCAACTACTAACTTACTACCAAATGACATTCACAAACCAACCATATACCCCAGTTCATCCACTCCGACCCCCCCAAGCCTTCATCTCCCTCTGCGTCACTCTCGACTTCATCTCCCTCTGCATCGTTCTCGACCTCATCGCCCGGTCGCTCGCCACCCAGAAACACCGTCAAGCACTTCCTCCTCCTCTTTGTACACCCGGACCGCATTGACCTTTATACGTTTGTCACGGATGAGAAGCAGGAGCAGTGGGTGCGTATCGACGAAGGCGGCTGATCATCTCTTTCTCAAAGGCAAACTTAATACACTGACGTATGATCCGTTTCAGCGGATACTCGAGCAACCTAAAAAGGGTAACGCCATCGTCTGGAAATTCAAGTGGGCACAGTGGTCGTCGCGGAACAGGACGCTGTACTACCTAACGACTCAAGACAAGGTACGTAGTACTTGTCATCAAACCAAAGAACTAACCGATGAGACGTATTTCAACTTTCACTCAAAATCTCTCCCGACGACTGCAGGGTACCTATTTTCTTCAAGCCCGGCGCTTCAGCTCCAATCCCTCCGACCCTAGTAGCGCCATCACCTACAGCCGCGAAGGCGTCATCCTGCCGGACGAAGCCTCAGATTCCCTGGGTGCCAATGCCGCTAACCGAACTTACGACTACCACCGATGCCTCCACACCGTATCCGGTACATTATATTTCCGAGACTCGCTTGTGTCGTCCAGCCCCTACCATTACTGACTTCACCTCGCTACAGACTGTCATCTGGACATTGAACTTGTCCGCGTCCCACAGACGGACGACGCATACAACGCCCGCGCTGTGCTTTGCCTGTGCCGGCAGATAGTTAACCCCACACTACGTGAGGTTTGGGTGGTGGGCTTGACGTTCGACGAGGAAGACGTGCAAACGGAGGCGCGAGAGGTCCGCGTGCGCGTGCCGGTCGGGGAGGAGGGGGACGAGGGAGAACAGATAGCAGAGGGGAGGCGGCGGAGGGTGGTGCTGGGGAGGTTGGGTGAGTTGGCAGTGGGATTAAGAGTAACGATGATGAAAAGTTAGTGCTAGTGCGTGTTCAGTGATTGTCATTACTGACTAGTTTATCGTTTTGGGTCGGATCACGCCTGTTATCCAAAGCCGGTATGCTGGTTGTGTACGTACCTGGGTCCAGTTTTCGGTTGGTCGATTGTTCCGACTGTAATCGTGTTTTGATTGTCCAGGGTATGTAACCGGACGGTTGTTTGTTTTCACATGTTCTCATTCGCTTGGTTTTCATCGCTACCATATCTACGTGACCCTGCATTGCAGGAGAAGCCATCAAATTTGTCGACTCAGATATCAAAATCTCACATATGGACACCATGTTCCCCATCGACAGCCAGCATGCCTTGTCGGAAGGTGAAGTTTCACGCATCCCCGGCGTTACCCTTAACACTTTCTCCCGAATCGTAGCTAACCAATACCACTTTCCCAACAGGGATCTGCTTCTTCGACACTGTGACCAATACTGCCCATCGCGCGCGCCTCTCGCGCGACCCGACCGTCATTGTCCGGATGGTCGCCCGCTGCGACCCAAAGTCCCTTGTCTGCCTGTTCCGCATCTGGGCGCGGCACGTCATAGGCGAAGAGGAAGTGCTGACGGAGGTGGGTTGTTTATCTTTTTTCGCATGAGGTATACAGAGAGAATTGATTGCTCGATATAATATGATGTATGTCGAAATAGATCATACGGACGGTGTGCGCCCGCGCGATCTCGCATGAGTACGCGGATGTTTGGAAGGAGTACCTGATTGGTAAATGCCCTCAGCTGAGGAAATAATAAATTGATTGTAGTCTACAAATTAGCTATTTTTTTGTCCTCTCCCAAATTCGCTTGAGACAGACAGATGAAGGAATTCTCATCTCTAGATTCTTGCTATTTGAACAGGGGTAGGTTATCGTGCCGTCATAGAATGCTGCACGGATTCCGACATTCTGGCGCAATTACCCTTTTCTACCCGCAAACGCAAGCAGGTAATTTGAACGGGCCACTTTCATTTCGCTGCATGGCGAGGAAAAATATATATTACAAGAGTGTTTAGGTGGTTACCAAATCCCCACACTGATAATCAAGTAACCCGAAACCTGGCTTTTTATTGATACCTATTACCTTCAGATATCACGAGAGATTAAAAGAGATGGCCCGCCATCGCCCCATCTCCGCCCGGATCCAATCTCGTCACCCTCATTGTCTGACTATGGCTCTTTGAATCCGTCTCTGGTATATAGTTCCTTCAAGGATTCATTTATTATTGTTATTGTTATTTTAACAAACATTTTACGACATATTCTCTATTTCCCGCCCAGCAGTCCCGCCGTCCCTCCCACCGCCGCACAACCTCCCTGTCTGGCACTTCTACTTCTATATCTCCCTCTGTCTCCGTTTCCGTCAGCCAGGTCAGCGCACAGGGCGAGTTTCAACGCTCGCTTTCCCGTTCCGGCTCTTCCTCTGGTACTCCTCCTTCCCCGGCCCGCAAACCCGTTTCCCTCCCGGCTAGGATATCTGGCTCTCCCTCCGCCTGGCGGCCCGTCGCCATCCCATCCTTGCCGTCATTCATGCCTTCCGTATCGCACTCCACGCCACTTTCATGGAGATCCGCTGTCTCAACACAATCGCCGCCGATGGGGGCAGAGTCCATGCCAAAAGAAGAGCAGGCGGGGGGGTACCCGAAATCGCCTACTGCCACGTCATCGTATTTTAAGTCAGAGATTAAAAGGACACCATCAGGAACAAAGCTGGATTCGTTCATCAATATTTTCTTCCCACATACGGTGGTTGAGGGGGAGGTCGATACGGGGCGTGTGGGTGGACGAGGATGTAAGTTTTATCATATTCTAAGCTCCTCCGTATGAAATCAGTTTCGCATCTCATTTATCTCATTTATCATCTGATAGCATTTCAATCCACTTCGAGTGCTCGACGGTTGTCGCCACCTCGGCGCCGCACCACCCTCCCAGGGCCTCTTCCCTCGGCCGACTCTCTTGTAAAGCGCATAGTTGAGGACGATGACGAACCAACGGTCCGCAAACGGTTGACGGATGCGCTGGTAGAGGTCGTAAGCGACCACGTTATTGCACGGCGTGGTTTTGGTGACACGCAGAGCATAAGAGTTAGAACTATCGAGGCCGTCAACGCGTACGTGCAAAGCCAGGTCGGTAGCTGTGCGAGATTTCAATCTATACGCGATTTTGAGAATAAATGGATTTAGATTGACTATAGTATGGATAAACACTTGTTGTATATTATCTAGATCCAGCAAGCAAATCATCTCTGGAACATCATCGACAACACCCGCCGTGTACCACGCATCTCCGAGTTCTCCACTTGCCGCTGCTGGAACTGTGGCCCCGCTAACCAGCACCGCCGTCAGCAGAGCTCGTTCACTCCGTCGCCCTTCGTCCTGAGCCATAGCCCCACTTCCTTTTCCGAGTCGCCTCGTAAAATCGATACTACTACTGTCCCTCACCCCCCCACGCTTCGCAAGACCGTCGCCGCGGCCATGGCACGCCAGGACAGCGATGAGGGCATGTTCTACTTTGAGCCTTCAGATATCGAGGACGACGAGGAACCTTCGAGGCGAGAGACAAGCATGAGGCGACGTGAAATTGGTGCCGCAGTTGTTTTGCCGGTAGCGGCAGTGACGGCAATGGGGATCAAGCCGGAGCGGCAGACGTGGACGAAAGGTACCGTGTTGATCTCGCGGGAGCACCTACGTGTGTACAAGCTGCTAGAAAGCATATACCGCACACTGCACGATCTGGGACTACCTTTCCCGGACGGGTTTCATACTGCATTCGTGGTATTGGGGTTTCATACTATGGCAAGAAGGTGAATTTCGTTTCGAGGAGTGGACTTTAGGACGTGCCAGATATATGGTAATAATTTTTTTTTTTTTAAAAAAAAAAAATAATAATAACAAAAAAACGAAACATTATAGGAAATTTCTCCAATTCGTCCAACAAGGCGTGTTCAGGTAGTGTATAAACTGCCGTCTCCTAAATCTACATATTTATTTTATTCAAGCCGGTTCATAATTTCTTTGTTGTTGTTGTTGTTGTTGTTGTATTGCCGATGTTATTATTTTTTGAGGTTGACCGATACCTTCATGCAACACGTCGTCGAGATCTTCGACGGGTCGTCGGACAAGGAAGACATCCAGTTCAAGATGGCGTTGGTAGCTGAGTTACCCAGCAAGGTGATTATTAAGCAACTAATTTAAAAGATTATTGAGCACTCAATATGGACAAGATTTTACCTTGTTCATCCATTGCAACAGAATAAGATGCTTCGACTACAAAAGCAGATACCTGAATACGCTCCATATCCTTTTTAATTGTTAAACGTGCTGGGTTTGTTCCCGGCAATTTAATGTGTGAAAGTTCTGAACACAACGGCTCTTCGATTCATTCAGAAAACATTCTTAACTATTGTTCACTGTGGTCGACCATTATCGATAATTCTTGATTCACTTAAAACACACACGTCGTCAACCAAGCCCTCGCAGCATTCTTTGATTCGAGTGCGTATGCAATTTTTTGTGCGATATCTAGCGCTTCAGTCCAAAATACCATTCCCTTACTTTATTTACGCCACCTCCTCGCTCTTCCATCCCAGTCCCTGCTTCAACATACCAGTCGACCGACCCGGATAGCACTAGCTTCACTCTCGTCGATCTCCTCAACCCGGCGTCTTCCCCTGATGAAATGCAAGCGGCGTCAGCGGACGACGACAGCCAGGACGAATTCCTTCCTTTCGCCGCGTTCTGCCAGAATCTCAAGGAGAAAGGTTACGAGGACGTGGCGAGCGTGAGGAACGCGCTGAGGGTCGCGGAATTGTATGGGGCGAAGGAGAAGATATATAATTAGAAACTAATTGTTGCGGAAAAAAGATAATAGTAAAAATTCAACCTTCGTTCCGCTTTGCATTGGTATCACTGCAGAAGCGTTGATGCTGAGCTGATACAATTGAATATTATTTCTCCTATGCGTTGTACATAGGCTGTCACCCTCATCATAGTGCCGCCGAACATGATCAGACATCGCTGGTTGTTAAATTTAACTATTCTTCTTATCATGGCCGACCTCGAGTATACCCTCACGCAGAAGCTCTAGGTGATCTCTAGCACTGGGCGTGAAATGTATATAGTCATTGTTATGGTAACTAACGGAGGCTTTATCATTGTTGACGAGGGGGTCTCTGCGACGCGATCAACTACTCCCTAGTGTGACGACGATTGAATCGGTTGTGTACTCCGTCACTCGAGTGCGGAGGATTTGAGGAGGCCATTGACGATGGTGAAGATAGATAGTAGGAGGATATAGAAGTGAGAGAAAAAGGACTTCAGAACACACTCGTTGAATTATATCTTCTTCTTTTTTTTTATATATTTTGTTTTGAAATCTAGTAGAAAATTTTATTTAATCTGTGCCATTATCACTATTTGGGTACATTCCTGGGTGTATTCTTAGCTCGGGATGCGTGAGCCATTTATTTTTTTTTTGTTTTCTAAGCTATGATATTGAAATGACAAAGATGAGCAAGAATTTCGTGATTTAAACCTTCATTGTCGTTGACATTACGAAAACTGAACAGCCACAAAAAAAGGAAAAAAAGGAAAAATTGACACTAAAAAAGGATTAGCTCACGAGAGTTTTTTGTCGACACTTGTATAGTTACGTATTTTCAAACAAGATGCCTGAGGGCATCAATTGTGCACATAATTGGTTCGTAATCATCGACATTTCCTGAAGATAGCCGTCCTATCGCCGTAGCTTGCCATCCTTGATCACAGCGTGAGACGCAAGCCAAAACGACCGCCTGCGAGTTGCCTGCATCTGCAATCCTATACTGACAGAGCAGCTCATCGGGTCTTGTTTTGTCAAACATTTGGAAGGATGGATTTCGAAAGTGCTTGATCGTGGGAGACCCGTAGGAGCTCAACACAAAGTAAAGCTGCAGAACGTCCTGCGGGAGATTCTCGATATCGACTGAGATTTCGTGACGGCCTAGAAAGAAAGAATATTCAGGTTTTTAAATCATGCTTTGCCACTAATCCATTGGTCGTTTGGTTTTTCTATGTCAAAGCTATCAATTTCAGTAAAGAAGCAACCTGAGAAATACCAACCTTGATTACCATTATTATTCATCTTATCACCGGAATGTTCGACGTAAGGAAAAGGAGGTCGATATTGATGTTGATAATCGTATACTAATACCTCCGAGTTCTCTCGATACACCAGACATGTACCATCAAGAAAATCCTTTCCCGAAATAGGGAATATCCAATCGAGATATAAAGTAATATTCTGAATAGTTGGATTTATCGAATAGAGAATGACGATAAACTGAATACAGCTGCCTGGACCAATACCATAGTTCTCGAGCGAGTCTTCTTTAAATGACTAAATCGTATTATGAGTATGCAAGAAAATAAATTAAAGGTCAATCACTGCTAATTAGAAGCATATACATATTGTCACTATATGTAAAGATATACAATTGAATCTTACATCTAAAGTAGTGCCTTGAAAGATAAGCTTCTGCTTGCTGGGTTCTACATTGGCCATCTTTTCCAACGCTCTCTTGAGCATTTGAAGGCTCCTGTAATCCTTCCATTGAAATGCGAATCGCTCGCCAGTTAAAAGTACCACGTAAAACTCCCAATCGATCGGCTGTTTTAGGGCTTTTGCTGAAGCTGAGGATGATGCCGCCGAGTCCGACTTGGAGAAAACCGGAAACGAAGACGGTGAGTTTGGCTGCGATGTAGTTTGCGTGTTTGTTACGAGACCAATCTTTGAGATGTCCAAAACAAAGGCCGGATCGTAGGCTGCGTCCATAATCCGAGACCTCTCCTCCTTGGATAGTGGATTAAGGCATTCGGGACACCTACCCTCGCCGAATGCTCCTACGCCCGATAAATTGGCGGTGCTATGTTGCCTTACTAATTCTGAGATCAGGCACTGTTTGAAAAGAATGTGTTTGGAGTGTTGGTTCCATTAAAAAAGCGATAATCATGTCTTCCATCCCCTATTTTGTAAATTACTTACACGTAAACACTGGGTAGCAATATGCTCACAGGCATCCGTGATGGTTGTCTGTGGAAACTCGACGGACAGTTTGTCCACGTTGCAATTGGTGCAGTGCATACCGTAAGATGGATGAGAGAGCGTGTTGGGAGAGTCGCAAGGAAATCTTTTCAAACAACATTGCAATCACCTGTTCACCTGTCTTGACCCCCGTCTCAATCCGGCCGCTAAGTCGAAGTCCCGGTCAGGCAGTGAATTGGAACAGGTGCCGGATTGGAGTTTGTCCCATCGGCTCAGCGCCATCCCGCGGCGATTGGAAGGCCATCAGCACTATGAAACCTAGAATTCTCCTTTCTAATGTCACATGCGCTTATTGAGCTTTTTTGGGGGGGTTGTGTCAGAGTATGTGAGCAGTAAAATACTATTTAGCCCAATAGAATTTTTTTTTTTTTAAAAAAAAAAAAAAAAAAAAGAGGGGGTCTGATCCAAATTCCATACCACTGGTGATGTGAATGATCCGAGAATGATGATGATGACCCAAGGACCACATCATTCTTGGCTCATCTATCATCTTCAGCTTATATGCATATCAAATGATACTTTGATAAAAAAAAATTGGTCGTATACATGGAGCTTAAAGCTTTCATACAGAGAATGACGTCACGAACCGTGGTTGAACCGAAACCGAACCGAAACCGAACCGAAACCGAACCAAACCGAACCGTGCGGAGCCCTACATACGACTAACCTGACCAATCGATCTATACCTATCAGAGGCCCGACCAAAACTCAAAAGTTGGAATCTTCACGAGATAACGAGCGAAGTAAGCTGCACACTATTGGGTATTGGATGTGGTATGTGGCAACTCAGGCAAGTCGGACAAGTCTACTAATGTACATCCCCATAGATGGACATCAGAGCATCAGACAAAGCACTTTTGTCTACCAATTAGAAATACACGATATGTGATCGTTTCCGCCTAACATCACAAACGCAACTGCAACCTCGTTCCAAAACATTTGTTTGCCTAAGAATGTCTCATATGCGACTTTGGTTTTTAAGATAGGGCGCTCAAATCACCAGCCCAGCAAATATATAAGCAACCGATATTCTTTTTTGAGCACGACATTCCTCATCTCCCAAAGAGCCATGTCTCAAGAACCTTTAGACAAACATTCAGTAGAGAATATGGAAACCACTGGTATGTATCCCTCAACACTTGAAACACTATAAAGTCATCCGCTCTTCAAAAACAACCGTTACTTATATGCCAAATTATTCACCCTACTCTATTACTATTACTCTAGAAATCCAGTCAGTAAGCATGACTGAAAGCAATCAAGGCGATGGTCAGAATGCAGAAGATGGTGAATTAGAGATTACATCCAATACATTAGCATTGCCGACAAATTTGGCAGACGAACAGCATGCTTCCTCGAGCAACAGGGTGGGAGACGAGCATCAAGGACAGTTTTCAAGCAACACAATGGATATGCATCCAGGTCAAGTAACAAGATCATATGCTCAGGTAGTGGGAAGTCAAGTACATCATGCTGGAGTTATCAACACTGGAGCTTATCAAACGCCCGCTAACCACAAAAAGAAAACAAACTCAATGGCTAATCTTTTGGAAAAACTTGTAACGGCGTTTATCGAGCCATCAGTGAATAACGACGCTTTCGATAAAGATGCACCATATATTGAAACAGTCTTTCACCTTCACATACCAGTAGCTGTCATACCACCGCATTCGGCTAACCAAACGAAAGTCATTGCCTTAGGAAACGTGAAAGAATTGGGCAATTGGAAGGATCGGAAAGTTCAACTTTTCCCGATTAACCCAGAATCTGGGCATTGGGCATCTCGTTGTGTTTGCATTAAACTCACCGAACGTAATGGTAGTTACGTTCCGATACAATACAAGTACGCCATTTACGTGGGTAAGCAGCGGTGCGAATTTGAAGGTAGTGGCCATTACGATAATCGCATGCTGGAATTGTCTGAATATCAATTTGACATGTGGAAGCTAAAGTTGAGAGATTATTCCTACCAAGAGACCTCGAGATGTAGTTTTGTTCGCGACATAATCATGGACCTTTGTTCGAGTTTCGATTCCAAACTTATTGCATTGGATGTCTTGCACACCGCCCTGCCTAACCTCGTCCAACAAACAATATCAAATGTGAAATTCATCATCCAAGTCGCGCTTGACGTATGCGACCTCAAACCAAAAGAAATACATCACAATGCTGGCGAAGGTAGCGGAAAGCTTGAGATATCGCATGCAGACTTCAGCACAAAGTGGCCCGACTTGATATGTCCATTCATGCTTTTATGTCTCTATTTGGGACAATATTTGAAAGCAGTTTCAGGACCCCCCAAGAACATCTGCACAAATAGTGCCAACGATGGAGGAGCAAATATTAGCGCAAATGTCGGCTTTGACTTTGGCTCCTCACTCTGGCGTGAATCTTCAATCTCACTTTTGTCACCCATCTTCTTGCCAATTGAGCTCCCTTCGTCGTCGTTGCTTTCGCTTCTTGGACACCAAACCAAAGGTGATGGGATCCTACACTATGCAGCTCTTAAAGCAAAGCTTTCGAAGGATCAATGGGAATTTTTTGTGGATGGAATTACAAGGCTTGTTCATCATAGCATCGAAAACGAAGCGAGGCCAAGGGATTATGTCCTCGGCGTGGAGTCATCGCAACTAGAATGGATGTTTGCCTTCAGGCTTACAGTAGTACCATCAGACTGGCAACTCGTGGGTGAAAATTTTGTTGACAACTACACCATACAAAAAGAGCTGTTACAACGGTTGTTAAATATTGTGGAACCTTGTGAACACAGTCGGTGCTCTCATTCAGTCTTCATGGATCGATTGAATGCCTGCATATTGCCAACTTTGGTATGCCTAGCGGAGATGCAAACGGAGTTTCTATACGAATATGAGAGACTTGTAAAGGTAAGTAATCTAATAATTTCACAAGAGCAAGCTGAATATCAACTAATGCTGGTTTGACACCTTCCCTAGATACTTATTTCCTGCGCTCCTATTGAGTCACTCTTGTATCTTTACAAAATCTGCCCAATAATCCATGCGACATTTGATGGGAATCATAAGAACCAAGAAACTCTGTATGGTTGGTTTATACAAAGATTGCAAGCCGATATCGGATTTCAAGATGCTTCTTCTCTTCAAGCCTTACTAGTAATCCCGGAAGAGCTACAGGTCTCTCTGGGCTTTTCTGTGATCCGAGACCAGGTTCTTAAACTTCTTCAATATCGAAATGTGAAGTGGTCGGCGTCGTTGGTCGAAGCGATTGTTCAGTTGGTGACTGATGAACGAATATTTCCAGTAAGACACTTTATTGTAACTTTTCATGTAACCATTTTAGAAGTATACTAAATCTCCTACGATAATTAGACTTCATTTCCCATAGCCATCGACAAGGATGTAAGCATCTCTGGCGTCATTACCGATGTGGCTCCCCCACCGAATCATTGGGTTTACATCAACCAAGCAATGGAACGAATTCATGCAGCAGATGATTTTTTATTAATTACTGCTTTTCCAGAATTACTTCGTCATTTTCTACAAGCGGGGATAGGCATGCAACACCACGCTGAAGGGTGTTTTGAACACATTGTTACGCTCTGTGATCCATGGTTCCAAAATCTCCTTCAACATAATTTGCCACAAAAGGCCTTGGCTACGAAGAGTACCTTAGTATCGGTAACATACATACCCAACCAGACCGTCGCTGGTAATACTCACCGTGATTACGAACACGCTACAATCGATCACCAAAATCTGTCGAGCAATCAGGTCTCTTTCACATTCTTGTGGCTGTCCCGGCTTCTTATCATTTTGCAACCTCTGTTAGATTCTTCCCATTCTCTAGCGAACCAGGTTCAAATTCAACTGCTCTACATGGCACAAAGGCATGTCATGAATATGCCGGAGAGATTCCTGTTTAGTACAACTACTGAAATAGGCAACCTTCAACCAGAATGCATTCCGAAAACGTACCAAAGGGTGATGTTGTCAAGGATTTCTAATTCGGACTTTAAAAAAACATTGTCTTCTGCAAGTAATTCACAAGTGTTTGCCTGCCACGAATGGAATGACCAACTATTGGCGAGAATTCTTCAAGTTTGCTCAAGCAACCAACAGAATTTGAAAGTCCAGAATTGGTAAGCACGGTTCGCTATGCGTACTTGTTTCGGCATAAATTGAAAAAATAAAATAAAAACCTGATTTCGTCGTAGAGAAGTTCATTTTATTTATTGCCCATCCTTCAATCTTACTAATTTATTCATTATCCTATCATATTTTGCGGGGCACAGGTTGGCTGAACAGGTTGTTTGTTATATCCTGGATCAGAGTGCTCCAATTTACTCCAAGAGTATTGAACTTTCGAAACTTGCCAGCAACGATGAATGTACGCGCACGTTTGAACTCTTGCTTCGTAATGCCAGATATTGGCTCTTACTTCTTATGGCGACCGGATCTGTCACTCATATACTTGACCATCCACGGATTCAACAAACTCGTGAATGCATTGTTGCTCTTAGAGATATGATATTCGATGGATCTATTACAATGCAATTACTTCGTGGTACAGTTCAGAAAACCCCCGACAATATACTGCTTCAACTCTTTGAATGCGTTACACCACTCAATTCCACAGATAATCCTGAAGAGGAATTTCGTGTTATGGTGATTCAGCTGCTTAAGAAAGCGCGCATCGAACCTGATCAATACTTACTGACTTTGCAGCTGTTGGATCAGGTCATCAGCCGATTCTGCATAAAAGCTCCCTTAATCCAACAATTTATGCAATCCAAAAGGCGTAATCCGCTAGCAAACAGACCTGGAAGCAGCATGGCTTTTCTTACGAAGGCGCCGGACGACTCACCAGCAGCGTTGAATTCCCTTGGATTTGTTGGTGTAAATAGAAAGACCAACAGTTTGACAATCGAAGCTGGAGACTGGACAGTTGCGGATGCCGAAGAACAACTGATCTACTTGAAGCGCATGGGAGAAAAATTTTCATCCCAGACGTTGGCCAGCCTTCGTTCGGAGACGCGATGGGGTAGCCTCCAGTATTTCGTGCAAATTGCACAAGATATCAAGGTTTTCATGGAATCAGCCACGTTTATGAATGTTTTCCTGGAAACTGTGATGCAATTTCTTGCCGATAATTCTATACAACCCCTGGACGTCAATGAGTCTCAGCAAGATAATAAAACTGATGATAAAGAAGACGGCGCACAATATACGTACGTTCAAACAAACACATCACATGTACTCACAGTCGCTAACGTTGCCAAATTGATTTCGACTACTTTGGACAATTACTGTAAATTAGCGAGATTGTACGTGGCACCCACACCCAGTGAAGTAAAGGAGCTTACAATATCCGAAGTTCTAAGCGTATGGCACGATATTTCGGACGATCTTGTAGAGAGAGAGCTTGAAGTGTTACGTTTGGCAATAAATTTACTCAATCCAAGTTTTAAGATGGATCTTAAAACGGATACATCGATGATACGCCGCGTTGTGAGTATTGAAGACCGAGTAAGAAAGCTTTCCGAAATTCTTGCGGCGCTTACAATGATCGAAAACGAGTTCTCGCATTCCGAAACTGAGCTCTTGCATCCCGAAAACATTCTTCACCGTCCCAGTTGGGTGAATACACTCATTAGACTGCTTTCCGATACGAGGAAAGTCGAACACTTGGAGTCGGTGTTCGACAACTTGGAAGGCCATTTTATCAAACTATCCGATACTGACTGGAGATTAATAAGCGAACTGGCAGTTTCTGGAGAGTTGTTTCGATTCCTGAAAACTATTCTTGATATGGATTTCAGATCCTTGATAAATGCTGTTGAGGATCATTCCGATCAACAACTTTTACGCGAGGATACGGTATCTTCGCTTATCGAAGTCCGCCGTCTATTATCGCCATTCATGACGTATTTTACCAAAAAGAATGTAAAGGGGCGCACCCCACAGGAATATGGTGCGATCATTGATGAATTTCTTGATAATATTCATCAGGCGACCGAGAAAAGTCCACAATTAGCAACGAAATTGAATAATTGCAATACCAATAAAATTGCACTACAGAATATGTATGCCAATATTACCAATCGTGGAGAGGTCACCAAGGAACGCATTATTAACGCAGTCACGATCGGGACCTTCACGTTCAAGCGCACCGAGGATGGATCCGCTTGCGATACTTCCATGCACTATAAAAGCAAGCAAGGTGACATTTTAGTATACAATCTGAACGATCTTTACGACCTTCGAGGTCGTGCCTTGATGATCGCAGGCTCCATTGATAAGACTATAATGATTTCAGACATGGATGGAGACTCTTCAGCGACGCCCGACTTGGCCCCGACGAGAACAAATGCTTTCACTAGCTCTTCGAGCAGTTTGCGGGAGTATATGATGGCCTTCGTGCAGAAATTTGACGTTGCAAATGAGATAAATATTACTGCTAGCAAACTTATTGATCTCGGTCACTTTACATATTCCAAGACACTCCCCCACTTGGTGACCTCGATTAAGGAAATGAAATTATTGTTGAAAAAATTGGCCAATAAACTGTGCAAGTGGGAAGAAACTGTGGCAATTGCACACAAACAAAGATTTTATCTGACATTTTTCCGCGGACGACAGATTCTTCAGCTATATGACTTCTTCATTGCCGAGAAAGTTTCCGAAGAGAACCTGCAAAAAGGTGCAACACTTCTCAAGTTTGTGTCATCTCGTGCTGAACATACATCGAAAATATCGACTCTGATAGCGGATAGATATAGTTCGGTTGTGCGTCGGCAGAATCACAAATATGATAACAAAAGCACTTTAGACAAGCTGCTTGCCATCGGAGACCATCTAGATAGAATATTTGCCGATATACCGCAGCATAATGTTTCAAAAGATCTAGCTGGCGTCCTCGATCACAATGACACCAACTTATCTCTATTTCCTTGTCCGGGGCATTTGGTTGTTGTAGCATGTAACGACAAGGCCCGTGTTCCCAATATCGTGATGGAGTTATATGTGACAACAGTTTCGCAGAGGCCTGAGCCATGGCAGCTATATGTGTGCCATTTGGCTACAACCTGGGAAGAGATCAATCTGTTTTTATTAAGATGCTTCCATGCTCATGCCCACGGCTACGAGAACTCGCTGTTTTGCATGACAAATTTGGAGGAACTGAATTTTGATCTTCAGCACAAACTAGTTAAGCGGGTACGGGCTTTGATTTCGACTTTTACCAATTGTCAACATTTCCTCGCCTTAATATGCTATCGCGAACATGGTGGAATTCACATCCTCGATCAGTTTGCCGAATATGTCCGTAACGTTGGTGGTCTTTCGGAGAAATTTATGAAGCAAGTCATGACCAAGATTTGTCCGACCATCGTCCGAGTAACGTCCAATATCACTGGTGAGGGTAAAACGGAGTGGATAAAAGATTCTAGCCATCGTCAAGGGATGATACCTCGCAACCTTCTTCTCTCTGGCACCATACAACGCGCGAGCCTTGTTCGCCGGTTCCAAGCTTACCAATCGCTAAAGTCTCATGAATGCTTACACCTCGATATTGGACATGTACAAAATCCTTCTGAGCTGAATATACTTCTGTTCGAATTCCTCACTCTAGGAATGCTGACCTCTGAAGCATCGATTGTCATAATGCCTACAAAGCACATCTTTATCGAAATCGCCTCCACGCCAGATCATGAACTCGCTCATTCCATACCAATATGTGATTCTTTTACTTCAACTCATCTCCATTGGGATATCGACAGGTTGCTGGTCAGCAGGGAACCTTACTCGCCAATTCAAGTCACTTGTTGCTTTCTAGATTTGCTGGATCGTGGACTACTGGACAGTATGGACTTTAAACTGTCACCCAATACAGCGTTACAGTTACAAAAAAGCGATCGTTGTAGAGTGTTACTGGATAAGTACTTCTTCCAAGGCCGTGCCGAGATCTCGTCGTTCAGGTTTTTGGACATTTTTCTTCGTGTACTTGCTGAGCAATTGGTGAGACTTTCTAAAAGTACCTACTTCAGCGTCTTAAATTTGAAACTAATGTCCGGGGAGAACAATCATATCCGTTCAACACTGGTAGATGCTCTTATCAACGTTTCAAAGGATTTTGCGACACGTTCAGTGGCACCAAGTACGCTCCAAAAATCACAACTGTCGCAAGGTTCCTCCGCTACTTCTAACGTCGAATCCTCAGCGTCTTTGCCCAGCGATCCCGCGAATATTTCATCTGATATCGCAAGTAGTGCTATCAGTCATAATTTTTGTCTAACGAGATGGACCGATTCAAATCACTTGTTGGTGTTCTTTCAGTCACAAAATCCGGAAGCCATCAGCGCCTTATATCGTGATCGCGCACTCGTACCGGAAAATATTGAAAAACTGTTGCAAAGTCAGTTTCACCGTGGCCAAACTGGCGCTTCAGACTTTGCGCTTGAAGATTACGACAAGTTACAGCCAGAACAGCTCCTCACCAAATTGGAGGCTCTTGCGCGATCAAGCCTACATCCGAAGAAATACCCCGAGTATGCCCTCAGTCCGGATAACTTGCTGAAAATGGCGATCATGCTTTTACGCTTGAGGGCTAATTTGCCTGTAGTTCTCTGCGGCGAGGCAGGATGTGGCAAGGTCGGCTCTCCGCATTTCATGTTTATGTAGGGTCAGTGTTCGATTGTTTTCTTATCCATTTTATTTTTTTTTCCTTTCTATAGACAAGCCTGATTCGCTTCTTATCACTGGTAGTTGAGGTGCCTCATTTTATGGTCCTGAACATGCATGCTGGCATCACCGAGGATCAAATAATTGATTTCATGAATGAAGCGCAAAAAAAGGCAGGGGATAGTTCGGAGGTCGTTTGGGTTTTCTTCGATGAAATCAATACGTGCAACCATTTGCTCTTGGTGGCTGATATCATTTGCCATAAAATATTTTTGGGACGACCGGTGAGCAAAAACCTTCAGGTATGTTTCCAATAATAATGCCAGTTAGTAGTAAATAATAACTCCCGTGTCAAAACAACCGAAAAACTTTGTTTCTAAACACATCGAATGCTCCAGTTTTTTGCCGCTTGCAATCCCTATCGCCTCCGTGACCAAACCAAGACTGGGGTTGCTGGATTATCGCTCCAGGATAAACGATACGAGGAGCATAGCCCACTTGTTTACCAAGTATTACCTTTACCTCAAACCCTTATTGACTATGTGTGGTCTTTTGGCACATTACAACCCAAAGATGAGGAGGCTTGCATTAACGTAATGGTGAAGAGCAAACATCTTCCTCTATTTTTTGCAGAGCTTATCTTCCAATCACAACAATTCATGCGCGAAATGGATGGACCTTTCAGTGTCAGCCTTCGAGACGTGAAACGGACTCTCCAACTGTTCGCCTTTTTCTTGAATAGTCTACAGGCGCGATACAATTTATCCTCTTCAAATTATCCACCGTCAAACGAGGCTTTCTCGTGGCCTCTTCGAGCGGTTGTGCTCGCTTTGGCGTTGGCCTATCAGGCTCGAATGTTCGACCAATCCCAAAGGTTGAAATACCGTCAGCTAATGTGCAGTATTTTGCAATCTCACCGACATTACGTAACCGACAAAATATTCCAACAAATCTTGCGAGAAGAAGAAGAAGATTACCTAAAAAAAATGACGGCTCCACCATCCGTGGCCTGGAACGAAGCCCTTCTGGAAAATACTCTTACGATGATAGTTTGCATATTGACCCAGATTCCTCTTTTTCTGATCGGCGCTCCTGGGTCCTCTAAGTCACTAGCTGTTCGTCTGATTCACCAAAATCTCAAGGGGTCAGATTCCATTGATCCATATTTCCGAACACTTCCTCAGGTAATTTTTGCTAATAATTCGCTTTGGTAACTACATGCATATTAATTTCGTATCTAACGCGAATGTTCTGGTGTTCAGATATATATTATACCGCATCAAGGAAGTTCATCATCGACATCTGAGGGTATTACCAAGGTTTTCGAAACGGCAAATAAATACCAGAAAATGAACTCAAAAGCTTTCCCGCTTCAAACTGTTGTGCTACTTGATGAGATTGGGTTGGCAGAAGTAAGTTTTTGTTTGATGAGATGTAAAAGCCTACCGTAAATTACAAGAGACAAATATTTACATTCCATTTTATTTGCCAGGGATCGCCTTTCAATCCCCTGAAGGTGTTGCACTATCTTTTGGAACCAAGTTATCCATCCAAAAGTCCCATAGTCTCAGTAATTGGAATATCAAATTGGAGGTTGGATCTCTCCAAAACTTCACGAGCGCTTCTGGTGCAACGGCCCCAGCTGAGTTTGGAGGATTTGGTTGATACTGCAATGCGTGTGGCCTGGAATGATCAAATTGTATTTGGCCCACAAAAACTACAGCTCCAAAGAATTGCTCAAGCGTACATCGAATATGAGAAGGCGCAGAAGTGAGTGCATGTAATTTATTCTATTGTATGGTGCATGTTCGTTAATATATTATTAACGTCATCTTTTGTGACTCAGGCATACTAATTTCCATGGCTTACGAGACTACTACGCTTTTGTAAAGGCTCTTGGTAAATACGGAGGCAGTCTCAGTCCAAGTACTTTGCACTTTGCTCTTGCTCGAAATTTTGGTGGTCTTGACGACAAAGAACCTCTCTGGTGCCGCTTTTCACCTATCATATACGATATACCTGGAGATCAAATCGGATACCAGGATATATCTGTTCTAGATGTCATTACATCTAATCTAAAAGATACGATTGAAGGGCGCCACCTCATGGTAATCGGAAATACTGGTGTGGTCGTTGGGATTCTTCAACATGTTATGACGAGTCAAGGCCTTGACCCTGTGGTTATCTACGGCAGTCAACTTCCAGACGATCAGATGACCAACGATTACTCGTACGGTGTTCTCAACAAAATCTTAATGTGCGTGGAGAGTGGCCGTCCACTAATATTGAGCAATTTGAACATACTATATGGTAATTACGAATTTTAGTTTATTATTATTATATTATATTCCTTTTCAACAATTCTGGTAAATTCACACTAATTCTACACCATTAATTTTCAGGGAGCCTGTATGACCTGTGGAATCAGAATTATATGGCTGTAGGGTCAAAAGATGACACCAAATACTATTGCCGTGTCGCTCTAGGAGAGTATGCAAACCCTATGTGCTATGTTCACCCTCGGTTCCGTTCAATTCTGGTAATGGACGAGAACGAAGTTCAATTTGCCGATCCACCGTTATTAAATCGATTTGAAAAGCAGCGCCTCTCGTTAAACGACATTTTAGAACAGACTCTTACCTCTGTTGTTGAAGAGCTTGCATTATGGACACAGCGCATCTCAATCCCTGTTGACTCGCCATCCTCCAGTTATGCTTTGGAAGACAGCGAGAGAACTTTGGAAAAGGCAGCAGGGAGTTTCACGGTAGAGGACATGTTTGTCGGATTCGACAAGCAGGTAACTCTGGCGAGTTTAGTTATATATAATAGCACAAAGCAGGATTCATCTATTCTCCTTGATGTCTGCAAAGCTGACTTGATTAATATGGCATGTTCAGATGCGATAATTCGTTCTGGAGACTCAATCCTCGCAATTATTGATCCCCAAGAGGTCGCTCATTGGAAAGATGTGTATTTCAATCGACAACAGCATGACAATCTCCGGTCGTATATTACCGCACTTTTGTCGAAGGATTTCCTCTCAAGCCAGTTGATGATGATCACGACACTCTCAAATGTTAATGTCGACATAAGCGCTTGTTTGGAAGATCTGCTACAGTGCCAAGTGGACAAATTATCAACCTTTAAATCAGAGGCTCAATTGACAAACAGGCTGAAGATGTTCTGGAATGAGCCTTCAAAGGAATTGTTAATTTTACAGTGTGATGGACAAAACACTAGCGAAGGGGTTTTAAAGCTGGCGAAGTACATCATTGAGCTCCAACAACGGGAGTATTTAGCTGGTTTTAAGATCTCCCACGCTACTTCAAATTATTCGGCCACAGAATATGCGCAAATTGATTGCCCAGACGGCGGAAGAGTCCCAACTAAGCACGTAATCATAGTGTTACATGTGCATCGCGGTACCAAAGGAACCGGCTCTCGCTTAACCCAGTTCGATTTTCTGTCTGGCTGGTCACAAGTCGTCATCGAAACATTGGAACAGCAACCTAGACCTCTTTCTCAACTTTTGGAAGGAAGCATGCGCGAGTTGATCCAAACACTCTATCCGTTTGAAGATATTTTCTGGCGGGAAATTTCTTGGTGCTTGGTGTCGATGAAATATCCGGCTTCTATAAAGGGATTGGAACACTTGAAAACGCTCATACAGAGGATGCCATCTTGTGGTCGACTGATTCGCAGCATTCACCGGCGAGTAAATGAATGGCTGAACGAGTATGAGCAACCGAATTGGCAATTGATGATTGCCAGATCCAAGCAAATGCTGCTCTTATCTGCCACTTTCCATGTCGCTCTCGATCGTCATATTCGCAATACTGTTCGAATACCTATCGCAAAAATTATTTGCTCCTTGGAGCACCTATCGGCTCTTACGACGTACTTAGATCTTAACGAACAATACCCTCTTGATAACGATTCTACCGTGGCCACCGATAACGCTCGTTCTACTAGCAATTCTGAACTATTGGAATTCTGGGAAAAGATCTTCGAGGATAAGACCGTTGTCAGTATTGAACATTTGGCTGACCCTGGACCAGATGCGTACTCAATATCTTCGGTAAACATTGTTCAGCTCCAGTTTCCGTTCAGTAAATATTTTGCTGATCAGATTGACAGCTATCGTCAAATTTTCCAAGAAGAGTTTGATACTTGGAAAGAAGATGACGCGAATTTGGACCCTAAAACTGGCGATATTTATCCGCGAGTTTTGGAGAATCATTTCCTTCTCTTTTCCAAATCCATAGAAACTAAGATCAGGCACATACGTTCGATAGCGTTCCGTAATTATGTCGAGTTATATTTTGAAGACTATATGAGACTTATTCTTCTCGGCCTTGGCGACGTTAACGAGCAACACCAGCAAATTTTAAAACATATTTTTGAAGGGCGCATCAAACAACACGTGTCCGACCCGATCCGTCTTCACATTGAATGGTGGAAAAACAATGTAGTGATACTTGCTGAGCTTGAGCTCATTTTATTGTGTGGCGCTGACATTTTTCAGTCGAAAGATTTCATGGAAAGCGCAGAGTTTAATGGAAACAACGATTTTGAAGAGTGGCTGATGAATGCGTGTTCGGATAGGCTATTGCAAGCGCTATTGACCGAAAAGAGGAAAGATTTCGATAGCAGTCGATGGTGCCAAAACGCTGCCACGCTACTGTCGTTCTGCTTCACGATTAATTCTTCCAGTCTGTCACCAATGTCACCAAGATTGCAATTTTTACGTGTCCTCAATGATTTTGTTTCTAAGCTGGTAGTATCCTTGGACTTTCCCCTATCGAAACTACGAGATGCCATCATTGACGCGCGGAGTGTTGACAATGAGGACTTTTCGGCAACCCAAAACGTATTTACAGATACATTCGTCTTCAGTATGCTAGACTTTGTCCTATCGTTAGCAGAAAGCAAATATGGTGAATGCAAGAATATGCTTTGGAGGACATTCCTCTCATGTTGCCTCGACGCCCTTCTTCCCAATTCCATGATCTACGTAACCCTTTGCCAATTCATATTTTCTGAAGCCAACACAAACATTCCGTTCTTGGGGCCGATCTTGCTTCGAATCCTTCGTGAGGAAGAGCAACTGCACCCAGGCTTTGCGCGCGATCTAATTCTTCTTCAAAAATCTAGCATGACTCACGAAAACGTCGAATTTGCGGTAGCCAAACCAACACTAAATGAAATAATCGAGCTGAACCCACGTCTTTATACCATTAACAAAGGCTTAACAGCTGCTGGATTGAATTCACGTCTCGTTGCGTTGACTTGCGACGTGATACAGATGGAATTCTTCGCTCCTCTTGATTTCGACCAACTCTGCGTAATTTTTTGCAACATCAAGGAGGCCATTCTAACAGTTGGACAGTTGGAGGTGTTACAGTCGATAATTGTTGTTGCATATTTGAAAGAATTCACTTCAAGTTTCCGAAAGCGTTATGTCAAAGAGCTTGGATCGCTAGAGAGCATGACGGAACTCGATCGAGCAACAGAACTTCTCAGTGAATTCAAGAAAACAATTTTGGACATTAATAACATGTTCGAATTAAATTTGCAGCTGCCAATTGTGAATTCTGCACGAATCTACTTCCTCAAGGACCTGCGCACAACAATGAGCATGAATGATTTACGGCAGTTTTGTTCTCTTCACCATCGCCAGTTTCCGTGGCTAGCCACTTTGGAGTGGGGCTTCACGACCGGTGAAGAACGCCTACCTTTCAATCCATTCCATTACATGCCATCGTATGGGGAAGCTGACCTCGCACTCGCAAATCTCGCAAACCAAAACGATGCCAAACCTCTACAACACCTACTTAGTAAGGCTGTTAACAACATTGACGAACGTGTCACGCTGCTGGGCTCGTTGGCGATGGGTTTCCAATTCAAACAAGCCACACGCAATTTGAATGGCGTTGAGACTCAAGCTGCTACATGGATCCGAGACAAACTCCGAAGCAAACAGCTTGAATTTAACAGTGAATACCGACATTTAGGAGTTAATTTGTTAGCGAATCAGCACCCGTTGATTCAGGTATCGCAAAATGACTCAGTTCCCACATTACTGATGAAATCCGTCGTGATCCACGTAATTATTCTCCACATATCGATGTCGGCGGACGCATCGCCGCTGGCAGCATATGCCCATGACGTACCAGAAATTAGTCAAACATACCTCTTGACTTGTCCTTCGGATAGTGAAGCGGTCGTTTTAAAAGCTATCGCACAACATTTTCCCTTAAGCCGGTAAGTAGTATCTTTTTTTTTTTTTTTTTTTTTTTCTCGCCACCCAATCTTTACCTTTTTTTTTATTTTTTTTTTTTTTTTTTTTTGCCAGCAACCCAATCCTTAACATTGATTTCAATTTTATGTTTTGTTTATTATAGCTGGTCCTGTCAATGTGGATACCATTATATAGTTGGCGAATGCGGAAATACTAATCAAGTGGGCATTTGTCCGGAGTGTAAGAACGAGATAGGCGGTCTATGGCACGTAGCCAAGAAAGGAAATACTAAACTCGACAACTTTCCTATTGGTCCCACTGGTCAGCTTTTTTCTTCTAGAGACCAAGTCGGATATATTCTTGAAGATGTGACGAATACTGGCTCGTGCGGGCATGATGGCTATACCGTACGTTCTCTATGTCGAGCGGCTTATCGAATCCTCCATTTATTCGTTCACGCTCTGCTCCCGCCGTCGGTGGTTACGGGGGCTGAATGGCAAAAATATTGTCTGAATCACATCGAGAACGACTGGATTCAGCTCAAGATCATTCTGGATTGCAATGACGAAACTCTGGCGTTGATACTCCATGCCGTCGTTGTCAACCTTCGATCTCTCCAATTACCTCCCTCGCAGCCCATCGCATCATCCTCCCAAGCGTCTCCTAATCTGAATGCTGGACTACAAACGGCCGAGCTCCGTGATCAGTGGGAAAGAGCCTTCGACCGGCACTGCGTCCTCCCAGTGACTCGTGATGTCCATCAGAAATCGGTGGAGTTTGCCCAGCGGATCCGGTTCGCAGTGGAACCGTCGCCCCTAGATATTGTAATGAACGAACTCGAGGCGTTCATGTCACAAGAGTACATCGAGACACACCACCCACGGCTCTGGCGACGCATCGATTTGGCTAGCTTTGATGGTCTCATTGCGTACTACTGGAGTGACCCCGTCCATCAGGAGAAGCACCGGTTCTTGTCGATCTTCTTCCAGCACCAAGAGCGGTTGGGCCGCATACAGTATCTGATACCAATTATCAAGTTCGTGGGGATTGTCTCGGCGAGGCTCGCTCATCGGTTGAAGAGACAGGAGGCGCGCAGCTTGACCTTCCGTCTCTTTATAGAGCAGCAGCATGATAATCAGGCATTGGAAGCTAATTTTGATCAATTTGCTTATGCCTGGAATTCTATCAGGAGCCACATAACTGGGTAAGTAGTAAATAGAAAACTGATGTGTGTGTTTGATCTATAGGCAGCTCTCTAATAAAATTGATGCTATTCTTTTTTTTCTTTTAAAAGGTACCAATGTCATGACTTTGAGTCAATACCCATGATCGATCGCGAAATGCCCATTACCTTTGCAATCCTTAGAGAAGAGGACGAATCCATCTACATGCTCGCAGTATTGGATTATCTCGTCAACATCCAAAACGACTTCCTGAATGAGACCAACAACGTCATGAATGACCTTCATGTTGAGCGGCCTACTCCCGGAACCTCACTCGGTCAGCCGCGTTACCTGCGCTCGGTTCGCCTGACAGACGCACACCCGGCACAAGTGATTGTATACGAGTGGGACCCGGCAATTCTGCAGTATTCGCAACGCAGCACGAACCTAGGAATGGGCAGCGCGCTCGCATACGACCTTGCCAAAATCGAAGGCGAGCTCGTGCATCAGTTAGTGTTTGATAAGACCCACCTTGAGTTTGAGTGGGAACCCTTTGCGTTTCACCTCGAACTCTTCCACGGCGGCGCAGACATCCTTGCCGACGTCGCCGCAATTGTGGAACAGGAGCCCGTGTCTGCTGATACCGCCGCGGTAATTTGCGCGGACAGGTTGGTAATCGAGCAGGCGTCCGAGATCCTGTCCGACCTAGAGCTCTTGCTATCGTTCATCAAGCGAACCGGTATTGCCTCTGTGGGGCACTCCAATACGATTTCATCGTCGGACGGTACGTCGGCGATGCTTATCATCGACTACTGCAAGCAGTGGGTCAAGTTGTCTGTACTGCTCGGTAAATCTTTCCAACAAACCGTGTTAGCGACTATGCAGCTCAAACATACTGTGGGCCTCTATGAGATTGTTGAGGAAATGGTTTCGGATGTTTTACTCCAATTCCTGGCGCCAAAATACAAGCAACCGCTGTCGCCGAGCGTGGAGAAGGAGCTCACTGATGCGCTCGACTGGCGCAATGTCGAGCTCGCGCTCGGGCCGGACTCGTCCGTCGCCGGTGGACAGCGCGGCGAGGGCGGCAGAATCCCCGCTCGGGCGTTCGCCACGGCACTCAAGCGGTTTATGACAAGGTATATATCCGTCGGACAGGGCGACGTCCGCGCCGACACACAGCTCATGTATTATCTCGGCGATCCGGTGAGATTCTGGCCATTGTCAGGCATATCAGAGATGGTAAAGAAGGACCTCACGCGAGTGTTGGAGGAGTCATTTCCGGAGTCCTTGATGGTCTCGCATACACACGCTGCGTATGGATTTATTACCACGCAATTAGAGGTAGGTTAAGATGATTGTTTTTCAGATTGGACTTTTAACTGGCATACAAATTAACTTTATTTATTTTATTTTTATAATAACCTCAGAGGTTGGCTGATAGCTATTATACACGTCCTGAAACACAATCTTTCACGACCCCCAGTTTGTTCGGGAACCCTGCGATGCCAGAGGCAAGCCATTCGAGATTGTTGCATAGGATTTAGAATTCATAAGATAAAATGTAGATGCTGATTCTCGTTTTTCATGCACTTACCTGAGCAATTGTCTCCAAGAAAGTTTTACATGTGTAATATGAATATATAAAATAGTTTTGGCTTTTCTGATTTGATTAAGGAAAATAAATAAAATATACAAATTAATAATATTTTAAATATTGCGTTTGATGGAGATATAAAAAAAGAAAGAAAGAAAGAAAGAAAACTGTTTCTTTCTTTTATTTATAAAATAGTATTTGATTTAAAAATAAGTAATACTATTTACAAAATGATTTAACATATATTAGAAATATTTTTAGTTTATAGTCTATGACTAGTATCTATGCTTATCTCTTACTCTGTTATGCAGCCAAATTTGGCTGCAAAAATATATATAACAAGAGTTTAATTATAAAAACTTACTAATATTATTAAATAAATATTTTATATTAACTATATTTTTAAAAAAATTTTAAGCTAAAATAGCAAAAAAAAAAAAATTATTACATTTTTATAATAAAATTAAATATAAAAAAATTAAAAAAAAAAAATAAATTTTTTTTGCAGCCAAATTTGGCTGCAAAGCATCAGGAAAATATTTTTAGTTTATGAATAATATTACTTAGTTCATGAACAATATTATTAAAATCTATGAACAAATAGCTATGAGTATGAATTGTTGAAATTTGATCTTCGAATGTGTGTGTTTGGAGTAAAGAGCGCACTGGCTAATGAAGCCAATATGCGTGTATTTATTAATGCTAAATTATGATTGGTCGATACAAACAAAGATCGTCTAAGCCACAATTGAGTGACGTATGATCGATCGTTGA
>RBNK01000323.1:0-28532 GCA_003990785.1 Endogone sp. FLAS-F59071 | reverse complement strand
ATTAATACTAAATTATGATTGGTCGATACAAACAAAGATCGTCTAAGCCACAATTGAGTGACGTATGATCGATCGTTGATGCATCGATCATTGATAGAAGAGATATAATAAGCTAATAATTACAACAATTTGACTATCACCTTATTTATCAGTTATATTGTATCATTTATTTATCATATATTTAGCTTTAACCTTTTTATATAAATATCCCTCAATTCTTTATTCAATAAACTACAGTTCAATAGCAGCCAAACTCACATACAAGTCCAATAGCAGCCAAACTTATATACGAGTTCAATAGTAGCTGAACTTACATACAAGTTCAATAGCAGCTGAACAAACATACAACTTCTAAAGCTGTGCACCTCAAAATCCATGAGAACTGAGAGTGCAACTGAACTCACAGCCATCAAGTCCAAATAGATGATTGTAGACTCATTAAATTAATACTCTATAACTACATCAAAGCTAGCACACCCTGGTATGCACTATAGGAAATAACTATAAAAAACTATTGACATCTGGCATAGAAGAAGAATAAAACAATCACAGCAACAAGAGGCGTAAATAGACTTCAAAAGTAGGTAAACTTTGTGAATAGACTTCATAAAGATATGTCAATATAAGTAACCTTGAGAAGACATTATGAATCGATTGTTAAAGAAACTTTTATTACCAAATCAACAGTTAACCAATATATAGAATAGACCTACAATCGTAGAAAAAAGATCCTAAATATAATAAAACCGAACTAATAAAAAATTATAACTACCCTAAAGCTAGTGTACCCTGGTATGCACTATAGGAAATAACCAGAAGGACCACCGATGCCTGCCCTAGAGGAAGAACAAAATAATTACAGTAACAATTAGATCTACAATTGCAGAAGAGACTGGAATGAACTATTACTAGACAGAAGAATGGACATACCTTGCGGAAACTCATAGAGGAAGACAAAGCAATAGCCATCTACTTAGGTTGACTCTTAAATGAAAGTAGAACAATTATTGAATATTTATTAATTATAAGAATCCTATAGGAATTCATTAGGAAATCTCTCTTATAAAAAATATAGCAGAATCATATTACTTACTTGGATGAGTGACCAACTTGATCAACCTCTGGGAACTCATTGCTCTCCTTATCAAAATCAAATAGAATAACAGCAGAATCAAACAGAACAGTACAAACAAGAGAAGGACTCCCTGGAGCATGCCAGCTTCGGATAGCCCTTACTGAAGTCTAATATCTATCAGAAGAATCTGCTAGAGACCCAGGAACTTCACTCTTATCCCTAATGAAGAGATTTATATAGAAAATTAATAGGAATTCTTAATCTTGACAAAATTATTAAAGAAGAAGATACTTACCCATCATCAACTTCAGGAGGTTCATTCTTCTTATCTGATGACCCTGAAGGTACAGGACTTGAGACCAGGATACTTGAATTCAAAACTTCAACCCCAAAAGAATCCAAATATCCTTCAGAAGTCACCAGATTCTGAGATAGTTCTAATTATATAAGAAAAATATAACAGAAGAAACCATCAGTAAATGAAAATACTTCAGGAAGATTCCTACCTACTGCCAACTATCTACTAGAATATAGTATCATATCTGCATCAAAGCCTTCATCAACTGGGAGCACATCAAAATCAAGGCTCACTGCAATAGCTGCTTTAACCTTTTCTTCCTTCTCTTTTTCACATTTAAAATCTGGACTTGCCACAGGACTGGGAGTCAAGTCTAGTTTATAATACTAGGCTGCTTCATCTCAAAACTCCAGAGGAGTTTTGTGGATAACCTCACTATCCTCAGAAGTAGCCAGAGATGCTAAAAGTTTAAATTACATAATCATAGGAAAAGAAATCAGTAATGATTAAAGATACTTCCAGTTGATCAAACTATTTACTCACCAACCCATCGACACTTGGGAGGATGGTCAACATCCTTAGAATCCGTATCCCAAAACTGTTGACTTAGAGGAGTTTCGCAGATGATCTCCTTATTATCCCTGTAACACTTGCCAAGAACAGAAGTAACTGGATATTGTTGGTACTGCAAAGTCATAGTAAAAGTATAGGGGAAAGGAGTAGTGTGTGAATTAGAAGACTTTTTAGAGTTGCAAGAAAGACAGATATTGAGACCCCCATTCTTATAACTGCTGGAATCATATACAAATAACTACCTATATCCGAATCTCGGTGTGACCTCAAGGACTTACTTAGAAAGAGATACCTTATTGCTGACCCAAGCAGACAACCCTTGTCGAAGAAAACAGACAAATTTAGACAATAAAAGCAAGACATATGACAAGATCCAGCCAAGAAACGAATTGCCGAAAGCAAGTCACTAAGCTCAGAAATGGAATCACATATGAATCCTATGCTCTCAGAGCTAGACCTCATGACCATCGACACCTCATGGCAAGATTCAGACCAACACACACAGACTGACATGTATACACACCCACCCAAATTACTTACCTTGTTATCAGTCTAGCTTGCCAACCCTAATGAATGACTGATGAATCAGTTCAGATCGTTAATATCAAAGAAGCTCACACAGAAAGCCAGGACACCCGACTGAGGACCCAATCCACATGAATGACCTAAGAGTTAGAAGGAAAATAGATGACGAATCAGCTCGTACCTAAAAACAAGTTCAGAATAAACAAATATTAGAATTACTCAACCTACCTCTAGGTGTAAACAAAATGAATCATATACCTGAATCACGCAAGGAATAAAGGAATACACTGTGACCACCACTTATAGTAAAATCTAGAGTTTACTTACTGAAATCAGTAGCATGACTCACATGCACACCACGCAGAGAGATTCTTGAGAATTCTAGCAAGATCTTTGCAATGAAAAATGAAAGAAAGTCAGAACCACCGAATCTAGAACAACTGAACGAATCCAGAATGACTATATACCTGTGTACCTGAACAGACATACCCGCATACCACAGACACACATACCCAGATGAATTAGTGTACTGCTAGTATAGAGAACAATAATGATATATGAAAGATTTAGGAGATTTTGAAAAAGGAAGAGCGAGCACAGTCTTTAGTTATATATTCCTTTTTTTTTAAAAAAAAAATATTTCGATGCCCTCAGAGTCTATTTTATTCAGTCATTACAGTTACATCAGTTATTTTATTCATTAAACAATTATTATTTTCATTTATTTTATTTTTGATTGATCTTTATTTGCATTGAACAATGATGCACCTGATCGATTTCCTCCCTTTTATTATTATTGCAATGATACACTTAATTGATTTCCATTTTCCCTGATGTACTTATTTCCTTTTTTCTCTGACATATTTTATTTATCATCTTAGTAACTTATTCCCTTTTATTCAGATCAGACATTATTATTTTATTTAGCAATCTTTGATAGATACTTATTTCATTTATTTGTATATTTGATCTATTACATTATTATTCCTTTATTATTTTATCCTTTGAAATATTCAGAAGTCATTTGTTTATAGAAAAATGACAAGCCACTTTTTTACTTAGTATTATCCTTATCAAGAGTAGTATTTTCTTATATTCATATTTTAGGATAACTTTATGTTCCTTAGAAATAGCAAGGACACTATTTTCTCCTAAGAGGGAAAGAGTTGTAAGAGCACAGTAATTGCACCATACTGTAGCTAAGAAGTGATGAAACTACCTGATTTCTTATCATCCGATCTTCTAATTCCATCAGTGATTATTCTATCCAATTTCTCAAGCTCTTCTGACCCTTGCATAATCTGACCTTCATAATATAGCAATCATTCCCACTGATCCCACCATTCCCATCACTCAGAATTAATTTAGCAGTTTTCCTATACTTTTATTTTGATTATTAAGTATTATTATTGGTGCTTGGTTATCTCAGTCCTTAATCATCAGATCATTAGCATATCATTTGACCATCACCTCATTTATCAGTTATATTGTATCATTTATTTGTCATATATTTAGCTTTAACCTTTTTATATAAATATCCCTCAATTCTTTATTTAATAAACTGTAGTTTAATAGCAGTACACACTCAAGATCTCTTTGAGAGCTAAAGATCTTACCCCCCTTCTATACACATCAAGAGCACTAAAAGACTATAAGTCTGAAAATCCTAATTAATATTCTTATAAAGAAACAAAGTACTTTCAATATCTTAGAAATCTTGTAACATACTCAGAGATTCCTAAGTCCAACATGGATTAGTATCAACAGATGCTTCCTCACAGGCGGTTTAGAAGAAACCCTCTTACAGTTTACTACTAAATTGCAAACAGATTATTTAAGAAATTAGTAGCAGAAGATCTTATATAATTCACTGAAACAACACCATTAGGATCAACTATACCTATCACACCACTATCTATCAAGGAACCTATCAACCTTACAACATCTATATTCCAATATACATCCGGAATGAGCAGACCAACATTTCAAAAAGCACCTGACATAAGTAACTTATACGAACCTGACACAACTGTCTATCACAATGCTGATACTATATTTATTGAAGATGCTGATACAACTGTTTGAAGAATTACCCTCAAAGCTGATATACTTGAAGAACTTGAAGACCTTGACTCAGAAGATGAAATATTTAATCATGAAGTAAGAGAATACATCCAATATACTGATAGAGGAGAAAACAAACTTCCTACATCACCACTACTCATACTAACTACATTTACCAATATAATGGCCAACACTACAATCACCACATTAACTACATAAGTAGCAGCCTTAACTGTACTTGTGGGACAAGTAGCACAACTTAGCCAAATGACTAAAGTAGTCAACTTATAACCCTTTGATGGAGAAGCCAAAGAAGTAGCTATATTTATATCAGCTGTCAAAGCTAATTACAATGCCAATAGCTGGAATGATAATTGAGTACCAGATGATAGACTTGCTAACAACATCAATCATACATCTGAACAAGTATATGCTAAGTTATATGTACAGGTCAATAAAATTACTAGATTTCTCAAAAAATCAATAGTAATCTGGTAGCAAAATCTGCCTAGAAAACCTTTGACCTAGCAAGATACAACTTTGATAGCAGCTCAAGTAGCTGGCATAGCCCAACCAGAATATTCTAATATCCCCATACAACAAGGCCTTAGATCTCTACTAATCAATAAATTCTGCAGTAGTACATATATTGCTGAAGCAAAGAAATGACTGGCTATAGCAAAATTCAACACCGAAGGAACTAAAACCTTTGAAGCTTTTGCCACAGAAATTGATACTGATCTTATCATCATTGGAATGCCTTACAATGATGACAATCACATTACTTGTGGTGCACAAGCCAACACCTTATTCAAGACCCTTCCACAGTAGTTAGAAACTCACATTAAGGAAAGAAGAAGCTCATGTACTCATGAGCAATGGTGTTTTGACATGGTCATCAAATCAGCACATACAATTCTATCAGTACAACAAACTTGAACAGAAAACAAAAATCATAACTCTAGCTTAAGCAGCAAACCAACAACTGATATTTACCACTAAGAAGGATTTAACCCCCAAGGAGAATTCAGAGGAGGATAAAGAAACTACAATAACAACTCAACATGGTGAAACAATTTCAAGAAGGACAAAAACAAGGATAACTGGAAGAAAACAAAGACTTGCTTCAACTGTAGAAGATGAGGACATATTGCACCTAAATATAGAAGTACTCACACCATTTCTAGAGAAAAGATCATAAAGAAAGATGAAATCAAAGACTTAAGTAAAAGCATGACAGCTGAAGAAGAAATGGATCCAAGAGATATTAGCCGACTATATATAATTGAAGAAAAATATAGTCGAGGATACTGCAAGTTGACTGAACAAGAATAAATTACAAATTGGAACATAGTGTAGATAAGATACCTATTCTGCAATCAATGTATCTATTGTATAGAACATATGTGCAGTTGTTCAATAACTTATCTCATACCAGACAAAACCAAAGTAGAAGACTTTCTCATCACTAGAAAGAAGGATAGAAAGGTGAAACTATAGCCAAGATGCCAACAAATACTACCAATGAATAATGAACCTTACCATAGTAAAAACTCACACCCTTACACTAACAATACTGGAGAAATTTATGACATTTTCTAGAGAAGCTATCAATACATTGGTAAAGGAAAGTACTGAGAAGATAAGAAAAGATACGAGCAAGAAGTATATTGGGATGAAATCTACCTATAAGATCTATAGACTGTCCATAACTCATCTATAATCAATGGCAAGAGATGCAACTCAGTCTATAATAGCACTTGGCAAGAATTGGCTGATATTGAAGAAGGAAGATAGGAAGATGAAAAAGAAGAATTGGAAGAATCATCAAAAGATGAATGACTGTAAGGGGGTTTCTCCTAAACTGCCTGTGAGGAAGCATCTGATGATACTAATCTGTGTTGGACTTAGGAATCTCCGAGTACATCGCAAGGTTTCTAAGGTATTGAAAGTACTTTGTTTCTTTATAAGATTATTAATTGTGAATTTCAGACTTTAGTCTTCAGCACTCTTGATATGTGTAGAAGGGGGGTGAGATCTTTAGCTCTCAAAGGGATCTTGAGTGTGCACTGCTATTGAACTAAAGTTTATTGAATAAAGATTTGAGAGATATTTATATAAATTTCTCGAGGTGCTATACGGGTAGCTGCCCAGGTTACTACTCAGAAAACTATTGGCTATTCAAAATATAAACTAATTATGAATTTATGTGATATAACGAGTTATATAAGTTATGGATTTAAGACAGTTAAAGATTTAAGATGGTTGAAAGATTTAAGACGGTTAAAAGGTTTCACAAATCAAGAAACTGTTCCAATTGATCGAAATCTCTTTGTAGTACACAGATTTCTTCTTTAAGTTCCTCAAAGGTACTTTGAGATAGTTGGTAAAATGCAGATGGTCTAATCTTGGTAAGTCTTTTTAAGACAGCTGGTCGGAATTGGAAGAGTCCATAAATCCAGAGGGCAATCCTTTAAGATTGGAGGGGAATCCCTTGATGTAGTGCTCGTTTGCATGCTTCTGCATATCGTCGGTCCCATACATGTTCGAGATCTTCTTCCCAGATCCTAGTGATCTTATAGTAGGTCTGAAATTCGTCTTATGTTTGTCATTTCTGAGCAATGTCGATGTTTTTCATTATTATTTGAGTCCTTCATAGGGCAGATCCTTCCTCAGGTAATAGTTCAGATGGAGGGTCTTCTAAGGCTCGGTATGCTTCAATGACTTGGCTTTGGAGGTATTCATCATTGTTGAATTGGGGCATGGTTGTTTGTTATATTTCTGCAAGTGTTTGTTGCTGCTTTTTATATCTATTACTCTTACAACTCTTCCCTCTTTGAGAAAATAGCGTCCATGCTATTTCTATAAGGACTTGTGATATTTTTCCAGTGCTTTATCTGCGTTTGTCAGATTACTAAGTAGTTCCCATGTAGCATTGTATAAGGGGTATCCTTTCCACTTGATTAGGTATTGCAGTGTCGATCTGTTGCCTTGTTTAATAATCTGTTGATCTAAGATTTCTTCTACTTCGAATTCTTCTACATCATTGACCAAAATTGATGCAGATAGTTTAACTCGTCTATCCGGAAATAGATCATCATCATTTGATATGTAACGTTTCAGTAGTAATATATGAAATATGGGGTGAATCCTCATTGTTGGTGGTAACTCCAGTTTGTAAGCAATAGCTGATATTTTTGCGATAATCTTGAATGGTCTGAGAAACTTGTTCTAAAGTTTCTTTGAAGGTTGATTAGATAATTGTCGCAATGTGATATGTCTTAAGGACAGTAAGACCATTTCGTCTATCTCAAATGATTCTTTACACCTTTTTTCGTTTACATATCTTGTCTATTGTACTTGTGCTTCGTGAATTGCATCTTGTGCTTTAGTTAGCAGGTTGGTCATTCGTGTGGTAAAGTCATCAATGGCTTGTACTGTTGATTCGACTTTTTCTAGTAACAGAGTTTGCTGGTGTCAGGGGGTGATAGCCATAGTTTAGGAAGAATGGCGATAGTTTCGTTGACTTTTGCTGAGTATTATTGCATGTAAATTTGGCGGCAGTTAAGTGTTCGTCCCAATCATTCTGTCAATAGTTGACATAAGTTCTAAGCATTTGTTCCAATGTCTGGTTTATGCGTTCTGTTTGTCTATCGGTCTGTGGGTGAAATGCAGTTGAGAGTGCTATTTTTGTTCCAAGTGTTTTGAATAGTGATTGCCAAAAGTTGCTTGTAAACTTTGGATCTCGGTCACAGATAATAATTCATAGTAATCTATATAGGCGAAAAATATTGTTGAAAAATATTTTTTGCTATATCTGGTGCAGTATCAGTTGTTTTGCTAGCAACGAAGTGAGTTTGCTTGCTGAGTCAATTGACGAAGATGGTTATTGTATCTTTCCCAGATGTTGTTTTCAGCAGTTGGACAATGAAATCCATATTGATTTGTTCCCATTTTTCGGCAGGTATAGGTAGTGGTTGTAATAGTCCAGCAGGTGATTGTCTGAGTATTTTGTTACATTGACAAGTGTCGCAAGAGGCTATGAAGCTCTTGGTGCTCATAAACATTTTTGGCCAGTAAAAGTTTCTGGTGAGTGCTTCGTAAGTTTTATCAAATCCGAAGTGGCCTGCTAAGGGTATATCGTAGTGTTCTTGTAGAATCTTGACATGAAGATTTGGTGGTATGAAGAGTCGATCTTCATAATAGAGGTTGTTGTTTTGGATCTTGAATTTGTTTGTTATATCTGGTTTGGTGTTGAGTTCTTCTATGATTTTCTATGCTTCTTTGTCTAACTGGACTCCTTTTTGAATTTCTTATATCCAGTTGTCTGTGATTTCGATGATGGCTTTGATTTGTTCATCCTCCTGTTGTTGTCAGGATAATGCATCTACTACAATATAGATCAGTATGTCATCGATGTAGACAACTACAAATTCATTGAGTAGTGGTCTGAATATGTTGTTCATCAGTCCTTGGAATGTTGCAGGTGCATTTGTCAGTCCAAAAGGCATAACTTTCCATTTGTAATATCCATATCGAGTTCTAAATGCTGTTTTTGGAATGTCTTCTTCAGTAATGCAGATCTGATGGTATCCCGATCATAAGTCGATTACCGAGAATATGGTTGCTCCTTTGAGTCGGTCGAATAATTCCATGATATTGGGTAATGCGTATTGGTTCTTGATAGTTATATCATTGAGTTGTCGATAGTCGATGCACATTCTAATTCTATCCTTCTTCTTGACAAATATAATAGGTACTCCGAAAGGTGATGTACTAGGTTGAATAGATCCTCGTTCAATTAATTCTTCTAGAGTCTTCTTGAGTTCTTGTAACTCTAGTCCAGATAATTGATAAATTTTCTTGAATGGTGGTTCTGCACCAGGTATTAAGTCAATTCGGTGATCGATACTTCGTTTCGATGGTAGTCCTTCTAGTAAGTTTATAGGAAATCGGTCTGCGAATTCAGTGATTAGTGGTTGTAAAGATATGTCTAGGCTATTAATGTCTATATCCATTTCGGTGGTAATTTTAGCAATGTCTTTTTCCATAATAATGCAGCAGTAAACTATGTTGTCTTTTTTGAGATATTGGTAGAATTTTTTAGCTAAGTAGAGTCAGATCTTGCCATTTCTTGATTTGGAGACCAATTTGATATCCTTGTTTCGATAAGTAAACTCTATAGTTCCACTTGGCCAGTCGATGTTAGGATTCTTCTGATCTAGCCAACTTTTTCCGAATACTATACTTGGTCCAGGCATGCCTATGATTTCGAAATTCAATGTATCTTGGTATGATTCGATTAATATTGGAAGGTTCTTGGCGGTATGGGTGACTCGTTGGGTTCCTCCATCAGCGACTTCTACAATCATTACTACTTCGCGAGGTGACTTGATTACTTTGAGCTAATCGGCCAGCTGTTTGCTGATAAAATTCCAGATTGCTCCACTATTGATCAGTACGTTGACTGTTTTGTTCTTCATTGTTCCTTTATAGAAGAGAAGTTTTGTCTTCTTTCCGAGTAATGATAAGGTTCTATGTTCTACTTTTTCTTCTATTTCTTCCACTTTTGTTTCTTCGATAGACCACATGTCTGTTATATCTTCGATTGACCAATCCATTTTCTTCTCCTTGGTTAGTAATTTTATAGCTTTGCGTACCTGTTTTGCTTCTTCTTCCTCCTTTGCTAATTGTTGGATTTGTGGTTTCTTGCTTTCTTCAATGCAACTCCAGCATTTCCAGGCGTCGTCTGCACAGTAGATTCTGTTTCCATAAGGATAGCATCCATATGGTACTATTCCTTGTGCTATTTTCAGATACCAATGTTTGTCTTTGGTAAGTGTAGGTTTCTTTTTGTCTGTTGATTTGAATCCTCCTACAGCTCGTTCAGTTTTTGGAAGCTGTTCTACAACTTTGGCTGTTACTAAGTTGTCCAGTTTGATAAATACGAACTGTGCCAGTTTGGCTCCTTTGGTAACCCAGTATTGCAGTAAGCTGATAAGTTGTGAACTGCGAGTATAATTTCGCCAGTATAGTCTGCATCAATAACTCCTGCTTTGATCGAGATTTCTTCCTTGATTTTGCTACTTTTATCCAGGATTTGTATATAAGTTCCAGTTGGCGGCTTTAGAGCGATTTCTGTTTTGATCAGAAAAATCGATCCTAGTGGGATCAGAGCATCTTCGTTTGCTTGGATATCATATCCTGCAGAGTTTGCTGTTCCTTTAGTAGGTACTATAGCATCCAGGTGCTTCTTTTCAACTAGGAAGTTGGTTTCATTGTTGGTTTCTTGTATCATATATAGTCGTTTATCTTCTAATGATTCTTCCTGTTCTTCTTCTTCATTTTCTTGCCTTCCTTCTTCAATATCGGCCAGTTCTTGCCAAGTGCCATTGTAGGCTGGGTTGCATCCCTTGCCATCAATAGTAGATGAGTCATGGACAGTCCAAAGATCTTGTGGGTAGATTTCATCCTAATATACTCCTTGTTCATATCTCTTCTTGTCTCCCTAGAACTTTCCTTTACCAACATATTGATAGCTTCTCCAGAAAATGTTGTAGATTTCTCTAGTGTTGTTGGCATAGGGGTGTAGGTTCTTGCCATAGTAGGGTCTATTGTTTATTGGTGGCATCTGTCAGTATCTTGGTTGTGGTTTTATTCTTCGATCCTTCTTTTTGACGATGAGGAAATCTTCTATTTTGGTTCTATCGGGTATGAGGTGAGTTGTTGAACAGTTGCACATGTGTTCTGCGCAATAGATGCATTGGTCACAGAATGGGCATCTCGTTTGCACTATGTTCCAATTGATGAGGGTAATTTGTTCTTGCTCATTCAACTTGTGGTATCCTTGGCCATATTTCTCTTCAATCATATACAGTCGGCTGATATCTCTAGGATCTGTTTCTTCTTCGGTAGTCATGCTTTTACTTGTACCTTTGGTTTCTTCTTTCTTTGTAATCTTTTCTTCCGAAATAGTGTGAGTACTTCTACAATCAGGTGCGATATGTCCTCGTTTTCCACAATTGAAACAAGTCTTCATTTTCTTCTAGTCATCCTTATTTTCATCCTTCTTGAAATTGTTTCACCATGTCAGTTTATTGTTGTAGTTTCCTCATCCTCCCCTGAATCCTCCACGGGGGTTGAATCCTCCTCGATGGTAAGTATCAGTTGTTAGTTTGCTGCTTGAGCCAGAAATTTGATTTCTGTTTTCTGTCCATATTTGTTGTACTGATAAAATTGTATGTGCTGATTTGATAACCATGCTGAAACACCATTGTTCGTGAGCACATGGGCTCCCTCTCTCCTTAATGCGTATTTCTAGCTACTGTGGAAGGGTTTTGAATAAGGTGTCAGCTCGTGCACCACAAGTGATGTGATTGTTATCATCATAAGGCATTCCAATGATGATGAGATCGGCGTCGATTTCTGTGGCAAAAGCTTTAAAGGTTTTGTTTCCTTCGGTGTTGAATCTTGCTGTGGCTAGTCATTTCTTTGCTTCGGCGATATATGCGCTACTGCGGAACTTGTCAATCAGTAAGGATCTAAGACCTTGTTGGACAGGGATGTTCAGATATCCTGGTTGGGCTGCATTAGCTACTTGAGCTGCTACCAAAGTTGTATCTTGCTAGGTCAAAGGTTTTCTGGGCAGATTTTGCCACCAGATTGCTGCCGATTTTCTGAGAAATCTAGTAATTTTGTTGACCTGTACATATGACTTGGTATATACTTATTCAGATGTATGATTGACATTGTTAGTAAGTCTATCATCTGGTACTCGATCATCATTCCAGCTGTTGGCATTGTAATTGGCTTCAACAGCTGATATGAATGTGGCAACTTCTTTTACTTCTCCATCAAAAGGTTGTAGGTTGACTGCTTTGGTTGTCTGGCTGAGTTGTGCTACTTGTCCTACAAGTACTGTTAAGGCTGCTACTTGTGCAGTTAGTGCAGCAATTGCGGCATCAGCCATTATATCAGTAAATGTAGTTAGTGTGAGTAGTGGTGATGTTAGAAGTTCGTTTTCTCCTCTTTCTGTTTGTTAGATGTATTCTCTGACTTCATGATCAAATATTTCATCTTCTGAGTCAAGGTCTTCCGATTCTTCAAGTATGTCAGCTTTGAGTGTGATTCTTCGAATAGTTGTATTGGCGTTTTCAATAAATGCAGTGTCGGCATTGTAATAGACAGTTGTCTCAGGTTCATGTAAGTCACTTATATTGGTTGCTTCTCTGAATATTGGTTTGCTCAGTCCGGATGTATGTCGGAATATAGATGTTATAAGATTGATAGGATCCTCAATAGATAGTGGTGTGATAGGTACAGTTGATCCTAATGGTGTTGTTTCGGCGAATCGTGTGAGATCTTCTGCTACTAATTTCTCAAATAATCTGTTTGCAATTCTATAGTAAACAGTGCCTCGGTGTGTTGAGTAATCAAATTGTGAGTTGGTAATCCACTCTTTGATAACTTGATGATTATTATATTCTTGTACAGTAGTTGTAAGGTTGGTGAATTGGTGTTCTGCTCGTGTGATGGAAACGATGTCATGATCTTCTTTGATGTTTTCGTAGAGGAAATCTTGAAATGCTTCAAAGTAGGCTTCAGTTGTAAGAGGGTTTTCGAATTCTTCTAAAAGTTCATTGTAGAGTTCAAGGTATGTTTCGCCTCATAAACGAGCTACTATTGTTGAATCAGTGCTTCGTAGCAGTTGCTGATATTGTATCCACTTGAAGGGTTCCGTGATATATGTAGCCTCTCTAGCTGTTAGAAATAAGATGTGTGTGGTGTTTTTAGTAACACTCCAAGTACGTCGGTCGTATCTAAAAAGGAATTGGTAATTCTAGGCCTTTTGTAAAATATTAGTAGTATGTTTCTGATTATTATAATGGTTTTTTGTTACCGCTGCTACCAAGTTGTAAGGGAGTTTCTCCTGAACTGCCTGTGAGGAAGCGTCTGATGATACTAATCTGTGTTGGACTTAAGAATCTCTGAGTACATCGCAAGGTTTCTAAGGTATCGAAAGTACTTTATTTCTTTATAAGATTATTAATTGTGAATTTCAGACTTTAGTCTTCAGCACTCTTGATGTGTGTAGAAGAGGGGTGAGATCTTTAGCTCTCAAAGGGATCTTGAGTGTGCACTGCTATTGAACTAAAGTTTATTAAATAAAGATTTGAAGGATATTTATACAAATTTCTCGAGGTGCTATACGGGTAGCTGCCCAGGTTACTACTCAGAAAACTATTGGCTATTCAAAATATAAACTAATTATGAATTTATGTGATATAACAAGTTATATAAGTTATGGATTTAAGACGGTTAAAGATTTAAGATGGTTGAAAGGTTTAAGATGGTTAAAAGGTTTCACAAATCAAGGAACTGTTCCAATTGGTCGAAATCTCTTTGTAGTATGTGGATTTCTTCTTTAAGTTCCTTAAAGGTACTTTGAGACAGTTGGTAAAATACGGATGATCTAATCTTGGTAAGTCTTTTCAAGGCAGCTGGTCAGAATTGGAAGAGTCCATAAATCCGGAGGGCAATCCTTTGAGATTGGAGGGGAATCCCTTGATGTAGTGCTCGTTTGCATGCTTCTGCATGTCATCGGTCCCATACATGTTCGAGATCTTCTTCTCAGATCCTAGCGATCTTATAGTAGGCCTGAAATTTGTCTTGTGTTTATCATTTCTGAGCAATGTCAATGTTTTTCATTATTATTTAAGTCCTTCATAGGGCAGATCCTTCCTCAGGTAATAGTTCAGATAGAGGGTCTTCTAAGGCTCGGTATGCTTCAATGACTTGGCTTTGGAGGTATTCATCATTGTTGAATTGGGGCATGGTTGTTTATTATATTTCTGCAAGTGTTTGTTGCTGCTTTTTATATCTATCACTCTTATAGAAATTTACAATTAATAATCTTATAAAGAAACAAAGTACTTTTGATAACTTAGAAATCTTGCAACATATTTAAAGATTCCTAAGTCCAAGTAGATTAGTATTATCAGATACTTCCTCACAAGTAGTTCTAGAGAAACTCTCTGTAAAAGTGATATTATTATTGTTACTATGCTGCAGCACTACTTAGAATATTCTAGTTACTTAAACCTAAAAGAAGAAATCAACACTTCCTTATTAGAATTAGAAGTAGGCATTGCTGACATTGTAGGTACTGTTAATATTATAGGCACTGCTGACATTGTAGATACTGCCGACATCAATACTATTGAAGATTTATAGTAGCTTATATTATCAATCTTAGCTTTTCAATTTTGTATAAATATCCCTTAATTCTTTATTTAATAAACATCAGTTCTTCAGTTCAAGATTCAGTTCTTCAATTCTCAAATCCCCTTAACAATTTCTTATACAAATACATTGACCTTATATAACTCTCTATAAGAAGCCAGAACCTTAAGAGGCTTTGCATAATGCAGATAGTTGCAGACTCATTAAATTGAAGTTCTGCACTATTCTCACAACCTTCTGAAATGAGTTCAATAGCAGTGCATACTCAAGATTCTTTGAGAGCTAAAGATCTCATCCCTCTACATATATCAGAAAGTGCTAATAAGACTATAAGTCTAAAGATTATAATTAATAACTCTTATAAAGAAACAAAGTACTTTCAATACCTTAGAAACCTTGTGATATACTCAGAGATTCCTAAGTCCAATGCAGATCAGTATTAACAGATGCTTCCTTACAGGTGATTTAGAGAAAACTCCCTTACAACTTGGTAGTAGCAGTAATGAAAAACTATCCTTCAACTGCCTAGAAAACTGAAATAGCAAGATATAACTTTGGTAGCAGCAATAACAACACTTAATACAACAAACATTTAGCATTATTACAATTGCAATATAATCGACATTTGAGAAATATATATTATAAACATTTTATTTAGGCCTAAATTCTTTTTAAAATACTTGTGATATACTTGAAGTAATATCAAACATTTATACAAATCAGCAAGAAGACTATAATATCAAGGAAGAATAGAGACAATTACAACAATAAGAGGCGTAGACAGACTTCAAAAGCAGGTAAACTTTGTGAATAGATTTTATAAAGATATGTCAATATAAGCAACCTTGAGAAGACAATATGAATCATTCGTTGGAGATATAGATTACTGAATTAGTATTGATAGAAATACTCTAGAGCACCAAGCATCTGCCAATACAACAATAATAGCTGAGATAGAAATTGATGAATAATCACTGATGAAACAAATTACCAGCAATCGAAACAACAGTTATAAAATACTTAAACAATTACCTATATCAAGTCTAGAACTTAAATGAAGAAGTTTAGCAGATACTCTTTGAACAGAATCAAGAAATACAAACTTGTAAAATACTAAACAACTTTCCTATAGAAATAGCATAGATGCTATTTTCCCAAGAGGGGAAGAGTTGTAAGAGTGATATTATTACTGTTACTGTGCTGCAGCACTACTTAGAACATTCTAGTTACTTAAACCCAAAAGAAGAAATCAATACTTCCTTATTAGGATTAGAAGTAGGTATCACTGACATCATAGGCACTGCCAACATTATAGGCACTGCCAACATCATAGGCACTGCTGACATCAATACTATTGAAGATTTATAGTAGCTTATATTATCAATCTTAGCTTTTCAATTTTGTATAAATATCTCTCAATTCTTTATTCAATAAATATCAGTTCTTCAGTTAAGATTCAGTTCTTCAATCCTCAAATCCCCTTAACAATTCCTTATACAAATACATTAACCTTATACAACTCTCTACAAGAAGCCGGAACCTCAAGAGGCTTTGTATAATGCAGATAGTTGTGAACTTATTAAATTGAAGTTCTGCACTATTCTCGCAACCTTCTGAAATGAGTTCAATAGCAGTGCATACTCAAGATCCTTTGAGAGCTAAAGATCTCATCCCTTTACATATATTAGAAAGCACTAAGACTATAAGTCTAAAGATCATAATTAATAACTCTTATAAAGAAACAAAGTACTTTTGATACCTTAGAAACCTTGTGACATACTTAGAGATTCCTAAGTCCAATATAGATCAGTATTACCAGATGCTTCCTTATAGGTAGTTTAGAGAAAACCCCCTTACACTCCCTTATATATATTATTTATAAATTATTGTCTGCAAATCTATTATTTACAAATCTGTTATCTATAAATCTGTTGTTTGTAAATTTGTTATCTATAACTTTGTTATCTATGAATCTATTGTTTATAAATTGTTATTAACTATATTGAGAGGAGACTGGAAGATTTATACAAGTACAAAATGCCCCAATTCAACAATGACAAATACCTCCGAAGCTGAGTCATTGAAGCATACCGAGCCTTAGAAGACCCTCCATCTGAACTATTACCTGAGGAAGGATCTGCCCTACAAAGAACTCAAATTATAATGAAAAACATCGACATTGCTCAGAAACAACAAACACAAGATGAATTTCAGGCTTACTACAAGATTGCCAGGATCTGGGAAGAAGATCTTGAACATGTATGGAACTAACAACATGCAGAGGCATGTAAATGAGCACTACATCAAGAGATTCCCCTCCAATCTCAAAGGATTGCCCTCCAGATTTACAGACTCTTCCAGTTTCGATCAGCCACCTTGAAAAGACTTACTAAAATTGGACTATCCGCATTTCACCAACTGTCTCAAAATGCCTTTGAGGAACTTAAAGAAGAAATCTGTGTATTACAAAGAGATTTTGACCAATTGGAACAGTTCCTTGACTTGTGAAACCTTTTAACCGTCTTAAACCTCTTAACCATCTTAAATCTTTAACCATCTTAAATCTTTAACTTATATAACCTGTTATATCACATAATTAGTTTATATATTGAATAGCCAATAGTTTTGAAAGTAGTAACAGGGCAGCTACCTGTATAGCACCTCTTCAAAACTGTATAAATATTCCTCTTTATTTCCATTCAATAAATCTTTGCCTGAGCTTGAGCCCAATACAAGTCTAATAATCCTAATGTAACTGGTGAAGAAAGTATTGCTTAGTGAATTCAAGCCAAGAAATAACCTTTTTGACATCTAACAGATAATTGATTGCTGATACATATCCAAAGGGACTAATATTCCCTAGCGCCTCTAAACATACACTTTAATATTTTCATAGTATTATTCCTCCATAACCCCTATTTTTCACTTTGGTTTTACCTACAGTATGGATTTTAGCCCAGCTACTAGTTCCTGATTGAGCCCTCTATCTCCTCCATACTTAGCTGATTCCAGAGTCTCATCCTCACATTTTGGCGCCCAATGTAGGGGGGTAATATTCGATTTTATTGAGTATATACCCCAGTGATATACTTTCACTACCGTGAACAACCTTGACAAAACAGACCATCTGGACATACCACCAAGACTAGTAAGGACACCGATTTGGAAACACTACCGAAGACTATCACAAGAATCGGATAGATCAGACATATCTACAAGTACTATTGGAATTACTATCACCTATGAGCATATTCAACTATCAAGAGAAGGAACCGAAAGTGAACACAACAGTAAAGGAGTAGAAAGTATCTACCAAGAAGAATTGGATGGACCAATCTGGCATTAGACTGACGATTTTGAAATCAACACACTATTTGAAGAACAAGAAGAAGAACCAACAGAATAGAATTTCGACATGTCACTATCACCACCCACCTTTTCAGGATACACACCAGCCGAGTCAGTAAACCGATTCATTGATGACATCCAACTTTATGTTGCAGCAAGAGGACTAAATGCAGCACAACATGGTAGCATCATTGTAGCAGCACTTAGAGGACCTGCAAAAACCCAATACAATGCAGCGATTGCAGCAGGAGCAGCAAATGGAGGATTAGCAGCACCACCGACTGACGCAGCATCTATCACAACTTGTTACACATGGTTGAGAACCAGATATCATACAGCAGAAATATAACAACAGTTAAGGGATCAGATCATGCAAACTGTACAAGAAAAAGGCCAGTCACCTTTGGAGTTCTACACCAAAGTCCGAGACATGATTGAAACCGCAGGATATATAGATGCAGTACAAGACCAGGTAGCAGAATCAACCTTCATGCAGGGAATACAAGCAGAATTAGCACTTGCGATCCGGTCATCACCTACCACTCTCGACCTACTTGGAAAAGTCAATTTTGCCTAGAGATACTGGCTAGCATGAAATCCAAGTCAAGACATCTACCAACAGATGGTGGCACCGACATTCAGAAGAAGAGAAGTCAGCAAGCCATACCACCCTACACCAGTCATCAATGCAACAGCAACTGGAAAACCCATACCTACCAAGCGAGATATTGATGAGTTAACTGCAAAATTTGCCAGGATGGAGGCACATATTGCCAACATTGAAAAGAAGCAGTACTAATCTAGATGAACATCTTACAACTCTTCTTACAGTGCCCAACCAGCAAATCAGACCAACAATCAGAACAACAGGAATTACGATCGATTTTTGACATGCTACAAATGCAGAGAAGAAGGGCACATTGCCAGAAATTGTTAGTCAGAAACAAATAGAAGAGCAGAACCAAGCAATAGTAACTGCCAACAGCAGACCAGACAGAGAGATGGGATGTACCTTGCACAAACACCAACCCTCCAGATTCGAGAAATCTTTGAAGACAGTGACAACGAAGACATCCGGATTCTACCAGCTATACCAGGAAGGAAACCAGGCCGACCTTCAGGAAAACCTTACAATCACCTAGAAGGAAACAAGAAAAATAAGGAACCCGAGGTAGTCATCGAGCGTAAGAAGCCTGAAGTCATATATGAGGCTCCGGATTTCAGCAAGTTCAAAGAACCTAGTCAAGATCAACCAATGTCAGAAAGCCCAAGCCGAGAAACCCAGACTTGATATACCAAAACCTATTACTATAATGCCTGGGAGGACATGAAGAATCGCCAAGTTAGCATGACCTTTGCTCAAGCAGCGGAACTCAATCCAGCTATCAAGACCCAAATCAGAGAAGGACTGAATGATACCAAACCAGGATTCAAGGTGGTCGAGATCAACCAGGCCCAACCATCGGCAGAAGAAATGAGTGATGAAGAAGATACCAGGAAAGCCTCGGCCATTGCCACATGCACTATCGAATCAACACCTTTTGAAGCCATCATCGATTCAGGAGCAGGAGGATGTATCATCGCTAAGAAAGCACTTGACAGATTAGGATGAAGAATCGAACTACCAACAAGCCTGAACTTCACTACAGCAGACGGCAACCATATAATACCCCTTGGAAAAATAAAAGATATTCCCATCCGATTCGGAGATATCACCATACCAGTGACTATGCTTGTTGTCGACATGCAGACCTATAATGTTATCCTAGGAAATGAATGGCTGAACAAAGCAAGAGCTGTCATCGATATCTTTGGTGAAAGAATGAGGATTACCTGCAGAGGAAGAACCTTCCAGATCTCTATTAACATTCACAAAGGAACTCGACCCGAAACAGAGGATGTTACGCATGAATCTGATCAAGTAATGGTTGCCCAACCCGGATCAGACAACATTGACTTCAAAGACACAGATGATGAAGAAAAAGCTCAACATGGCTGGCGACTACTTTACAAGAAGGAACGGAACTACCTCATCAGTTGGAATATGAAATACCAATACTGTCCATTCTGCGAACAAGGATTTATTGTGCAGAAATAATGTGTGACTGTCCACAAACAAAGTGGATCCCAAAAGAAGAGAGCCTTCAGGAACACATGCCTGCCAAACCACGAATACATAACAAGCCTCCACAACCCAAGAAGCAAGAAATGCCAGACCTTTATTGAGGACCTTACTCTGGAAAACAACTACACCTCTTTAAAGATGGAAGCTGCATCTGGGATATCTGCAAAGAGAAGGCACCTTTCATTGGCAAATCATATTTCTTTGGAAACCGAGATGATTTTCAGAACAAATACTAGGATGAATGGAATGTACGAGACATGTGGATAGTAGCCAAAAGATCGGAGTATCCAGACCAACACTTCAACTATAAGTACCATGGAACCTACCTCGAAGATTGAGACAATGAACATCACTGAGAATACAATGGAGACATGATCAACATTATGATCAATGCTCGCCGAACTAACTACGAGCTACCACTACCTCAGCATGCTACAAAAGGATCAGCAGGACTTGACCTTATAACTCCAGAAAGCATATCTCTACAACCTGGAGATAGTACAATTCTTGACACTGGATTTGCCTTAGAAATACCAGAAGGACATTTCGGAATGGTGAAACCAAGAAGCTCATTGGCAAAAGCAGGACTCACTACAGATGCAGGAGTAATCGATCAAGATTATACTGGAACCATCAGAGTCATTGTAGTCAACCGACACTGAACCAATCAGATTGACCTAGAAAAAGGAGACTGAGTTGTACAAATGATTATCTTACCTTATGCAATAATTACACTCCGAGAGCAACACCCCAACTTGGTCAGAACTACAGCTAGAGGTCAAGGTGGATTTGGATCAACTGGAGTCAATGCAGCTATTGTAAATCGACAATAAATTTCAGCAGACCAAAAAGAAGAAGGAAAGAATGACCGCCTAGCAGTCAAAATCGGAAGAAACTTACAAGAAGGACAAATCATGGAAATCAGAGCAATCATCAACAGAAACCAAGACATCTTCATAACCAGTTTGGAAAGTACCACAGGAGCAGACCCAAAGTACCAACATCATATCGATATAGGTAACCATGAACTAATCAAGAAGGCACCCTACTGCCTCAACCCAAGCTACTGAAAATAGATCACTGAAGAAATCACTCGACTAGAAAATGATGGTATAATCATCAAATCAAAGAGCCCATGGGGATTCCCTATTGTCGTTGCACTAAAGAAGGAAATCATTATTAATGAGGACGAAACTAAAACTGAAACAACAGCCCCAAGATTCTGTGTGGACTTCCGAGCTCTTAATGCCATCACAAAAAAAGATGCATTTCCTATACCAAGGATTGACGACTTACTGGATTTAGTAGAGAAGCAGCCTCAATACTTCTCGAGCTTTGATTTGTATGCCAGATATCACCAGATTATACTCACCCCTGAAGCAAGTGAACGATCCGCATTTGTAACACAAGATGGCCACTACCAGTATACCCAGATGCCCTTTGGGTTATGTAACGCCCCGCCATCTTTCTAAAAAGCAATGACAGATGTCTTCAGAGATATGATTGGCAAGAACATTACAGTATATATCGACGATATTCAGCTATACTCACCAGATTGGCTAAGTCATGTCAAGGGAATCATCGAGATCTTTCGAAGACTTCGAGAAAGTAGATTCAGACTCAAAGCAAAGAAGTGTACAATCGGAGAAATAGAAATGAAGTACCTCGGATTCATCATTACAGCAGAAGGACTAAGAACTGACCCAAGTAAGACCAAGGAGATCCGAACCTACCTAGTACCTACAAATGTATCCGAGTTACGAGCCTTTTTGGGACTAGCAACCTTCTATCGAAAATTCGTCAAGGACTTTTCGACGATTGCATGACCTCTGCACCACCTGCTTAGAAAAGGAATCTAGTTTAAATTCGGAATGCCCCAACGTTTAGCCATAGAAGAACTCAAAGAAGCTCTCATGAGTGCACCAATTCTGAAACAATCTAACTGGGAAAAACCATTTACCTTACACACTGATGGATCAGCTAAAGGACTCGGAGCTGTACTGATGCAGATAGACGAACAAGGAAATGAACGTGTGATTGCATATGCCAGCAAAGGAACCAATTCAGCACAAGCTAATTATGAAGCAACCAAATTGGAATACTTGGCAGCAACTTGGGCAATTGAGTATTTCTGCCACTATCTGATTGGACAAAAGTTCACCCTTGTCACAGATCATATGGCCCTCAAGTGGTTATTCAACAAAGTTCAACCTACTGGAATCTATGCTCGATGGATCATGAGACTTCAGGAGTATGACTTCAAGATCCAGCACAAACTAGGAAAGACACACCAGCATGCCGATGCATTGTCAAGAATACCAAGAAGGGAGACATCACCCCAAGAAAAGACTGTACGATTCCAATGAATTAGAAGCTATACTATCAGATCACAACGTATTTGGGAGGAGGAAAAATATCAATAATCGATAAATAGAGAAAGAGGATTATACTTAGGAGCCAACAAAACTTCGAATATCAGGATGGAGAATTATACAAAATATTACAAACAAACAAAGAATACCGACACATAGTTATCCTAACACATCGTGTGAACAACATTTTAGCAGAAGCACATGATTATCACTTATCTAGACACCAAGGAGCAGAACAAACCTATCAGCAGTTAGTAAAAATGTACTGGTGGCCACAAATGTGGAAAGACGTACAACATTATATCAGGACATATGACACTTGCTAGAAAAGGAAAACGATTAAGGATTTTGTACCCCGGCAACTCAGCACAACACCAAATGCCCCTTTTGAACATATTGGAATCGACGTAATTGGACCACTTCCACGGACCCTTACTGGAAAGAAATACATCATCATAGCAGTTGACTGGTTAACAAAATAGCTCAAAGCAGAATCTTTGGAAACATCAGATGCTCAGACAATATCAGAATTTATACATGAACGAATCATCTACCAACATGGACTACCAAAACAAATGACATCTGACAGGGGAACAGAATTCTGCAATGATCTAGTAAAAGAATTAAATTGAATATATTGCATCCAACATATCCGAACCACTGCCTATCACCCTCAAGGAAATGGACTCACCGAACAAATGAACCAGACGATCAAGAACATAATTTCGAAAATGAGCAAGACATATACTAACTGGGACTTTTGGTTACCATCCGCACTATTCGCAATCAGATGCTCACAACAAATGACCACGGCTTTCAGCCCTTTTGAGTTAGTCTATGGGAGATTGCCGAATAGGGGAGTACCACAAGCTGACATGAGAGAATCACATGAAGAATGAATTTGGAGCTTAATGACATATGATATGGAAAGACTGAAACGTATTTGACACAAGGTGCAAAAGTTTATCCAGAAAGTGCAAGATCAACAGAAGTACAAGAATCCGCTGGTTGAAACATTAAATATTGGAGATCAAATCTTAATTTATCGAAATATTATTGAAGCCTCTTGGTTAGCAAAACTTGAACCAAAATGGGAAGGACCATACTATATTCAAGATATAAAGGGAACCTCGATCTGGATCCGAAGCCCAAAAGGAACAATTCAGCCAACACCAGTACACCACGGAAAAGTTAAATGATACTTTGCATGAAATTGATTTATCAGCTATCTGGAGATGACACTTATAAATAGGGGAGTAATGAGAGGAGACTGGAAGATTTATACAAGTACAAAATGCCCCGATTCAACAATGACAAATACCTCCGAAGCCGAGTTATTGAAGCATACCAAGCCTTAGAAGACCCTCCATCTGAACTATTACCTGAGGAAGGATCTGCCCTACGAAGGACTCAAATTATAATGAAAAACATCGACATTGCTCAAAAATGACAAACACAAGACGAATTTCAAGCTTACTACAAGATTGCCAGGATCTGGGAAGAAGATCTTGAACATGTATAGGACCGACAATATGCAGAGGCATGTAAACGAGCACTACATCAAGGGATTCCCCTCCAATCTTAAAGGATTACCCTCCGGATTTACAGACTCTTCCAGTTTCGACCAGCCGCCTTGAAAAGACTTACCAAAATTGGACTATCTACATTTCACCAACTGTCTCAAAATGCCTTTGAGGAACTTAAAGAAGAAATCCGTGTATTACAAAGAGATTTCGACCAATTGGAACAGTTCCTTGACTTGTGAAACCTTTTAACCATCTTAAATCTCTTAACCGTCTTAAATCTTTAACCATCTTAAATCTTTAACTTATATAACCTGTTATATCACATAATTAGTTTATATATTGAATAGCCAATAGTTTTGAAAGTAGTAATAGAGCAGCTACCCGTATAGCACCTCTTCAAAACTGTATAAATATCCCTCTTTATTTCTATTCAATAAATCTTTGCCTAAGCTTGAGCCCAATACAAGTCTAATAATCCTAACGTAACTGGTGAAGAAAGTATTGCTTAGTGAATTCAAGCTAAGAAATAACCTTTTTGATATCTAATAGATAATTGATTGCTGATACATATCCAAAGAGACTAATATTCCCTAGCGCCTCTAAACATACACTTTAATATTTTTATAGTATTATTCCTCCATAACCCCTATTTTCCACTTTGGTTTTACCTACAGTACGGATTTTAGCCCAGCTACTGGTTCCCGATTAAGCCCCCTATCTCCTCTGTACTTAGCCGATTCCAGAGTCTCATTCTCACAATATATACCTTTTAATAAATCTCATTATATAATGTCATAAACTAAAATATATTAATGGTGAAATATTCAGAATTGAGCAAGTATAGAAAATATGTTTTAGGGGTCTTAGCAGATTATGTAGTAGCATCTTAAGAAGAGTATGTATAAGTAAAAAGAATTTAGTGTAATCAATTAAATAAATATATATCTGTTAGAATCTTGAAACTATCTTAATTGCTTACTCCTTGAGTAAGGCTTTAGTATCTCTTGAGTTGTCTATTGTAAGCTTTCTTAGCTTGTTGCAGTCTGAATTTTATTGATAATTGCAAGAAAGGTATTTATACAAATTGAAGAGAGTGCTATATAAGTAGCTGCCTAAAACTCCTAATATAAATTGATTAGTTAAGATAAAATAAAATACTATATCAAGCTATAATATAATTGAGTAGCAAAATAATATATCAGATCAAAATACTATTTTAGATTATAGTGATATTATAGATCTTAATAACACTAAGAGTCTTAATAACACTAAGGGTCTTAATAACACTAAGGGTAAGGTAACTGTAATCTCTTCTTTCTCTCTCTGAGTTAGACTTTAAGATATAGTTCTAACTTAGAGAAATCTCTCTATAATTGTTTTACCTCTTCTTCTAGCTCCTTCATGTCATCTTGTGTAAGTTGATAGAATATACTGCACTGGAAATGGTTTAAAGCACTAAGCTTGTACTTGAATAGCTAATAGATTTGTTCAGCTATCCTTAATGTATAGATGGGGATTACTTTCTTTGAGGGCTTGTTGGCAGATTTCTCTATTCTTCTGGTTCTAGATATATTCAACTTCTTCTTCCCAAAGTTATGTAATTCGATAGTATTTCTATTTATTGATTTGCACCAAGTACTATCTTCTTTGAATATTACATATGATTGACCAGGTCTTCTGCAAGGTCGATTCTTCTATCTCCTCAAGGTCTTCCAGGGGTTCTATATATCAGTACACCTTGATCAAGCTGACTTAGACTTTATGGAAGTTGTTCCAGTAGAGCATAGTATTTCTTAAGGTAGTTTTGGTAAACAATATAGGATAGGATTATTTCTGTTGTTTTTTGTAACTAATATGTTATTCCTTTTATAGTTATAATGTAGTATAGTCCTTCTCATTTCAGGTTCAATTTTGCTAACTATGATGACTCTACTATATTCCAATATAGTAAGACTTGATTGCTAATCTTCAACTTTTTAGTTTCTTTATATTTCTTATCATAATTCTTCTTTTAACAATCTTGTATGATAGCAATAAATTCTTTTGTTTTGTTTCAAACATTGTATAATTTTTAAATTTCCTTTATTATATAGTGTTCTATTTGCACTTCTTAAGGGGTGTAGCTAAGTTCTGAGGTAGTCATTACTTGGTCTACCAGCTGATGAGCTTTTCTTCTATAAACAAGCTTAAAAGGGATGAACTTTGTTGTCTTTTGTTTCATTATCTATAGTGCAAATAAGGTAGAAGGTAGGTACAAGTTCCAATCTCCTCTTTATAATTATACTACTTTAGTAATTATATTCTTGATAGTTTGATTTATCTGTTTGGTAAGTCTATTTTATTAGAGATAGTAGGCAATAGTCTTTATCTGGCAGATTCTGAAGTGTTGTATCAATATCTGTATGAATTTATTATAATAGACTAAAATATATTAATGGTGAAATACTTAAAATTGAGCAAGCGCTGAAAATATATTTTAGGAGTCTTAGTAGTTTACATAGTAGCATCTTAAGAAGGGTAATGTGTTTGTATAAGTGTTAACTAGCAAGAATTAAGTATGATCAATTGAAATAAAAGATATATCTGTTAGAATCCTAAAACTATCCCAATTGCTTACTTCTTGAGTAAGGCTTTAGTATCTCTTAAGTTATCTATTGCAAGCTTCCTTAGCTTGTTGCAGTCTGAATTTATTAATAATTGTGAGAGAGGTATTTATACAAATTGAAGGAAGTACCATACAGATAGCTGCCCAAAACTTCTAGTACAAATTGATTGGTTAAAAGAAAATACTATGTCAGGTTATACATAATATAAATATATATCTCAATAACATTAAAGATTTTAGTAATACTAAAGGTCTTAGTAACACTAACTAAAGGTTATATGACTGTGATCAAAATTAGTATTGTCACTAAATGTTCTATTACATCTTCTTCCTTTCTCTAAATTAGACTTCAAGGTATAGTTCTAACTCAGAGAAATCTCTTTATAACTGTTTTACCTTTTCCTTTAATTCTTTGATGTTATTCTACATAAGTTGATATAGTTGAGATATACTATATTGGAAATAGTTCAAAGCACTAGGTTTATACTTAAATAGTTGATAGATTTGTTTATATAAGAGAGTTTTCTTTAAACTATCTGTGAGGAAGCATCTGTTGATACTGATCTGTGTTGGACTTAGGAATCTCTGAGTATGTCACAAGATTTCTAAGGTATTGAAAGTACTTTGTTTCTTTATAAGAGTATTAATTATGATCTTTAGACTTATAGTCTTATTAGCACTTTTTGATATATGTAGAGAGGTAAGATCTTTAGCTCTCAAAGGGATCTTAAGTGTACTACTATTGAACTCATTTCGGAAGGTTGCAAGAATAGTGCAGAACTTCAACTTAATGAGTCTACAACTATCTACATTATGCAAAGCCTCTTGAGGTTCTGGCTTTAGTAGAGAGTAATATCAGATCAATGTATTGTATGTAAGGAATTGTTAAGGGGATTTGAGAATTGAAGAACTAAACTTAAACTGATTGACTGATGTTTATTAAATAAAGAATTGAGGGATATTTATACAAAATTAAAAAGCTAAGATTGATAATATAAGCTAACTATAATCTTTGATATCAACAGTATTGATAATTTTGGCAGTGTGAATGATATCCACAGTGTTGACACAATTTTGGCAGTGTGGATAGTATCCACAGTGTTAATAATTTCGGCAGTGTAGATAGTATCCACAGTGTTGATAGTATCTACAGTGTTGATGGAATCTACAGTGTAGATTGTGTAACCAGAATATTTTAAGTATTACTGCGGCATAGTAGTGATTATTTGTAATATCTAAATTAATCACTCTTACAGTTCAGCTATCCTGGCAGTATAGGAGAGGAGTGCTCCTTTGAGGGCTCATTAGCAGATCTCCCTATCCTTCCGATTCCAGATATGTTTAACTTCTTTTTTCTAGAGTTGTGTAATTCAGTAATACTCCTTCTATTCACTAATTTGCACCAAGTGCTTTCTCCTTTGGATATTGTATATAATCATTTAAGTCTTTTGCAAGGTTAATCCTTTCATCTCCTTGAGGTCTTCCAATAGTTCTATATGTTAGTACATCTCAATTAGGCTAACTTAGACTTCATGGAAGTTGTTTTAGTAAGACATAATATTTCTTGAGGTAGTTTTGGTAGATAGTATAGTGTGACAAATGTACTAAAAACTGGTCGTTCGTTCGTATGTACCAAGTGAGAATGCTCAGAGTGTCAGATGCGATATCTCCCTTTGCGTATCCTTACTACAGCTTCGTGCTGTGCTCTTCAGGCTTTACTACGACTGATATTGAGATATTCCAAGACTCTGTGCAAACTGATTTATTTAGATAGAAATA
>RBNK01000322.1:0-28546 GCA_003990785.1 Endogone sp. FLAS-F59071 | reverse complement strand
TATGTGGAATCAGAAGATTGACAACTACCTCAGCCAATCAAATTTTACAAGACTACAATCAGATCACAGCATTTATCTAAGAAGAAGACAAGATGATCAATTGCTGATAATTATTGCCATATATGTCGACGATCTACTAATTCTGGCTGATTCAATGGAAATGATAAACAAATTCAAGGTAGAGCTTAGCAATGCATTTGATATGATGGACTGTAGTGAAATTAAACATTTTCTGGGTATTCAAGTCATGTGTGATTGAAAAACACATTCAATCACAATTGATCAAAGCCACTTTGCCAATCAAATCATTACAAGGTTTAATATGACAGATGCCAAGCCAATCAGTACACCCCTTGATCTATCCATTTAACTCAAAGCTGAAGGGGAAAAATCTGCAGACCAAAATCTATTCAGAAAAATGATCAGTAGTATAATGTACCTGATGATCGGGATAAGACCTGATCTAGCTGCTGCTATTAGCATCATCAGTCAATTTTTGGCCAATCCAATGCAAGAACATCACCATGCCCTCAAACGATTATTAAGATATATTAAAGGAACAGCTAATTATAAGCTGTGCCTTGGACACGATCAGAATCTAAGACTGATCAGTTTCAGTAATGCCAACTGGGGAGGAGATATTAATACACGATGATCAACTATGGGCTATATTTTCAATCTATCAGGAGGAGCCATCAGCTGGTCAAGCAAGCGCCAACCAACTGTTGCCCTATCAACAACTGAAGTAGAATATATAGCATTAGCACATGCGACGAAAGAAGTCATTTAGCTATGTACCCTATTGGATGAGCTAGGATATTTGCAGAATTGTGCGACAACCTTATTTGAAGACAACCAATCAGCAATCGCCCTCGCCAAAAACCCAATTAATTATGCTCGATCAAAGTATATCGACATTCAGCACCACTTTATTCAAGAGAAAGTTGAATCAAAGGTGATAGATATCATCTATATGGCAATAGATAAAATGATCACTGATGCATTAACCAAGCCACTTGCGTGACCCAGACTTGAAATGTTGATTACAAAAATGGGCTTACATAACTAACTTTTTAAAAAAAATCTTTATATTCTTTATCATGTCATTCTTATCACTTAAGTAGTATTTTACATATAGTTATTTGCAGTGAATGTACTTCATAGATACCATTCATGATATACAGTTGAACATTTTATTTTTTATTCTTTTTATTTTTTTTTTTTTGAGATATGTCAAGCAGAGGGAGTGTTGAAATTATTAGCTTATTATATCTCTCTCTCCCATCATCAACGATCAATCATACATCACTTAATTGTAGCTTAGATGATCTTTGTTTGTATTGACCAATCATAATTTAGCATTAATAAATACATGCATATTGGCTTCATGAGCCAGTATGCTCTTTACTCCAAACACACATTTGAAGATCAAATTTCAACATGTCAAAAAATGGGAATAAATCAATATGGATTTCATTGTCTAACTACTAAAAATAACATTTGGAAAAGATACAATAACTGTCTTTGTCAATCGACTCAGTAAACAGATATACTTTGTCATAAGCAAAACAACTGATACTGCACCTGACATAGCAAAAATATTTTTTAACAATATTTTTCACTTACATGGACTACTACGAATTATTATCTATAACTGAGATCCAAAGTTTATAAGCAACTTTTGGCAATTGCTATTCAAAACACTTGGAACAAAAATAGCTCTATCAACTGCATTTCACCTATAGACTGATAGACAAACAGAACACATGAACCAGACATTAGAACAAATGCTTAGAACTTATGTCAACTATTAATAAAATAATTGGGATAAATACTTAACTACTACTGAATTCACATATAATAATGCTTAACAAAAGTCAATGAAACTATTGCCATTTTTTCTAAACTATAGCTATCACCCACTGACACCAGCAACTCTGTTACTAGAAAAAGTTGAATCAATAGTACAAGCCATTGATGACTTCACTATATGAATGACTAATCTGCTAACCAAGGCATAAGATGCAATTTGTAAAGTATAATTACAACAGACAAAATATGTAAATGAAAAAAGGCATGAAGAATTATTTGAGATAAACAAAATGATCTTACTATCCTCAAGACACATCACATTGCAATAATTATCTAATCAACCTTCAAAGAAACTTTAGAATAAGTTTCTCGAACTATTCAAGATTATTGTAAAAATATCAGCTGTTGCTTACAAACTGGAGTTACTACTAACAATAAGAATCTACCCCATATTTCACATATCATTATTAAAACATTATATACCAAATAATGATGATCTATTTCCGGACAGACAAGTCATACTACCTGCACCAATTATGGTCAATGATATAGAAGAATTCAAAGTAGAAGAAATCTTAGATCAACAGATCACCAAACAAGATAACAGATCGATACTGCAATATCTAATCAAGTAGAAAGGATACCTCTTACATGATGCAACAGGGGAACCACTTAGCAATCTGACAAATATAGATAAAGTATTAGAAAATTATTACAAGTCCTTACAGAAATAGTGTGGATGCTATTTTCTTAAAAGAGAAAGAGTTGTAAGAGTGATATATAAAAAGCATTGACAAAATACTTGCAAAAACATAACAAACAACCATGCCTGCCATCAGCCGCCAGAACCAGAGGACTTAAGAGCCTTATCTGACCCAACTGCAGCAAAGAAATACTATCAGATATTTAACTCCACTTTGACCAAACTATGAACAGATCAAGAATATAGTAGAGAATATAATTATTAATTAATACAATAAACTACCACAACTATACACTAGAGTAACCTAAGAGAATACTATTGATATAGTGGAATTTGCAAAAAGAAATATTAGCATTCATCAATTCAACTACACTGCCGGACAATTCAGAAGCTACTATCAAATGGGATATGCCTTACAACTAAGGCAAGAAAACTATCAAGAACTAACAGAACAAGAATCTGGAATTAAATCCTTGGGAAGATATATTGCCAAAAGGACCTTCAACGTATTCCAACATTGGCCATCTGTATTGAAACACCTTGGCAATTTAAGTCTACGTTAATGAAAAAACTTGTAAAATATAGAAGAAGAAATATTATTACTTTACCTTCTAGGAAATTACCTAGTAGACAACAACTACATCGAAGAAGAATCTAATACTTCTATATCTGGATCAAATATAGAAGAAATTATCAACACTGTAGATACCATTTACACTGCTGAAATTATCAACACTGTGGATATCATCTATACTACCAAAATTATCAACACTATAGATACCATCCACACCACTAAAATTATCAACACTATTAATACTATTAACATCATTGATATCTTATTTAATAATAAATGGAACTTATAAATTAAATATAGTATAACCAATCATATTCCAAGTAGTAACCTAGGCAGCTACCCATATAGCATCTCAAGAATTTTGTATAAATATCCCTCAATTCTTTATTCAATAAAACTTCAGTTCAATAGTAGTGTACACTTAAGATCCTTTTGAGAGCTACAGATCTCACCCCCTTCTATACACAACAAGAGTACTAATAAGACTATAAGTCTGAAAATTGTAATTAATAATCTAACAAAGAAACAAAGCACTTTTGATACCTTAGAAGCCTTGTGACATACTTAGAGATTCCTAAGTCCAACGTGGATTAGTATTATCAGATACTTCCTCACAGGGAGTTTAGAAGAAACCCCCTTATATACAGCTTCAGTGGTACTTTCTTCAATGGCTAGCAAGATATCTGCTACACATATTATGACTAATAAAGTTGAAGACTAGTAATTGTAATTCAGTTTTAATATAACTCTTGTCTATTTTGTTAAGATTACTTAGTGATTCTCTTATGTTTTCTTTTTAATAATTAAATCAGTCATATCATCAGGAGTTCTTGGTCTCCAAAGTCTGCATAGTCTTCTTGACCTTCATCAGATGATCAAGAGAATGTCTATTCTTCTTCTGTAATTATTAAAGATTGGGTTGATATCTGAAAACACTAATCTATTAATAGAGTTAAGTTCTGGTTTTTAGAACCTTGGTCTCCTTATAGAGTTCTAGGGTTTGAGAAGTAAGTAAATGTATGGAGAGCTTATGTTGCCTCCCATTGTGCATCACTATCTTCTTCTTCTTCTAGGAGTCAATATTTAAGTAAATCTAAATAGATAATTGTTTCCTTAATTAAGGTCCTTTTGACTATTAATTGTTTAGTTTGTAGTTTAAATGTTACTGATAATTGTTTCTTCAATGATCATTTATTAATTTCTATCTCAGCTAGTGTTGTTATATCAGCTGGTACTTGTTGCTCTAGAGTATATATTTATTTCTATCAATACTGATTCAGTAATCTATATCTCTAATAAATGATTCATATCATCTTCTCAAGATTACTTATATTGACATATCTTTATAAAGTCCATTCACAAAGTTCACCTGCTTTTGAAGTCCATCTATGTCTTTTATTATTGTGATCATTTTTATTCCTCTTCAATATTATAGTCTTCTTACTGATTTGTATAGATGTTTGGTATTACTCTGAGTATATTGTAAGTACTCTAAAAGAATTAGGCTTTAATAAAATGTTCATAATATATGTTTCTCAAATGTTAATTATTTTATAGTTGTGATAATACTAAATATTCATTGTGTTGAGTATTGTTACTTCTACCAAAGTTGTATCTTACTATTTTAGCAGTTTTCTAGTCAGTTTAAGTTATAAGAGATTGACAGTGTTTTATAACTACTACTACTAAGTTGTAAGGGGTTTGATAGTATTTTGTAACCTGCTGCTACCAAGTTGTAATAGGGTTTCTTCTAAACTACCTATAAGGAAGCATCTGATGATACTAATCTACATTAGACTTAGAAATCTCTGAGTACATCACAAGGTTTCTAAGGTATTGAAAGTACTTTGTTTCTTGTAAGATTATTAATTATGATTTTCAGACTTATAGTCTTTTAGCACTTTGGTGTTTTGTAAAAGGGGGGTGAGATCTTTAGCTCTCAAAGGATCTTAAGTATATATTGCTATTGAACTTAGTTGTTAGAAGATTGCAAGAATAGTGTAAAACTTCAATTTAATAAGTTCGCAACTATTTGCATTATATGAGCTTCTTGAAGTTCTAGCTTTTGTAGAGATTTATAAGAGTTCAGTATATTAGTTTCTTATATAGAAGTTATTGTATTGAAACTAAAACTAAACTTGACTGAAGTTTATTAAATAAAAAATTAAGAGATATTTATACAAAAGATTAGATAGTATTGCTATAAAGGTAGCTGCCTAAGATAGATCTTCTGATAGTAGTAATACTTCAAAAAAAAATACTAAAATAAGTAATGCAATAAAGATAATACTATAAAAGGTAATAATCAAAAAAGAAATTACTGAGAGTAGTAATGAATAGAAAGGAAATTGTAAGAGTGATATTATTATACATTACCAATAACTATTACTGTGCTGCAGTACTACTTAGAACATTCTAGTCACTCGAAATAGAATTATCTAATATGGTAGTTCCCGATTTAGAAATACCAAATGAGGCATTGCCAAATAGGGCATTGCTGATTGAGGAATTATTCAATGAGGAAATTCTGTTTTAGGAAATTCCTTTTATAGTATTACTATATTCAGAAATGCCTTTAGTAATATTGCCTATTGAAGCATTTTCTTTTTCTATATTACTTATCTTAGCATTACTCTTTTCAGAAATACTTCATATAGTATTTCCTTTTATCAAATTACTATCTCTAGTAATTTCTTTTTTGATTATTACCTTTTACAGTATTACCTTTTACTGCATTACTTATTTCCGTATTTCTTTTTGAAGTATTACTGCTATCAGAAGTACTATCTTAGACAGCTATCTTTATAGCAGTACTATCTGATCTTTTGTATAAATACTCCCTCAATTCTTTATTCAATAAACAGAATTATCATTCCTATCAGTTCAATTTCTTAACTTCCCTTCACAACCCTTATATACAATATATTGATCTTATATAAATCTCTATAAGAGCTGGAACCTCAAGAGGCTCGCATAATGCAGATAGTCACAGACTCATTAAATTGAAGTTCTGTACTATTCTTATAATATTTCAACAACTGAGTTCAATAGCAGTATATACTCAAGATTCTTTTGAGAGCTAAAGATCTCACTCCTTTATACACACAATAAAAGCATTAATAAGACTATAAGTCTAAAAATCATAATTAATAATCTAATAAGAAACAAAGTACTTTTGATACCTTAGAAACCTTATGACATACTCGGAGATTCCTAAGTCCAACATGAATTAGTATTATCAGATGCTTCCTTACAGGCAGTTTAGAAGAAACCCCCTATAACTTGGTAGCTGTAGGTTGCGAAACACTGCTATCTCTTATAACTTGGTAGCAGTGCTAACAAAAAACCATCCTTCAACTATCTAGAAAACCTTTTGATATAGTAAGTTAAAACTTGGTAGCCATAAGTTATGAAACACTGCCATCCCTTATAACTTGACAGCAGTGGCAATAAGCAACTATCTAGAAAACTGCTAAAATGGCAAGATACAACTTTGGTAGTAGCAACATCAATACTTAATATAACGAACATTTAATATTATCACAACTACAGAATAATTAATATTTAAGGAACATATATTATAAATATTTTATTAAGGTCTAAATTCTTTTGAGGTACTTATGATATACTCAAAGTAATACTAAACATCTATATAAATCAGCAAGAAGACTACAATATTGAAAAGGAATAGAGACAATCACAACAATAAGAGATATAGTGTGATGGAACATTTTGTGACGATATACAATTTGATCATATGAGATCATAGTCATGTAACTTGTAATGTTACTGAGACTTGTAACATTGCTGAGACTTGTAACATTGCTGAGATCCACAATTACACTATAACCTAAAATAGTATTTCAATCTGATATATTATTTTGTCGCCCAATTACATTACAACCTGATATATCATTTTTATATCTTAGCCAATCAATTTGTATCTTATATTTAGCTGAGCCAATCAGAAATTCAAGTAGTAACCTGGGTAGCTGCCCATATAGCACCTTGTAATTTCTTATAAATACCCTGCTCACAATTATCAATAAAATTCAGACTGCAACAAGCTAAGGAAGCTTCTTACAGACAACCCAAGGGATAATCCTGCAAAGTCTAAATAGACTTTGCAGAAGAAGCCTTAGTCTGGGACTAAGCAATAGTTAGAGAGAGTCAAGGAACTCAAAACAAGAGAAGTTTATTTGTAACAAAGCTTATTACATTACATTCACTATATAATATACTTTCCTGCTAGTCACCCCTACCCTTCAAAGCTGCTACCACATAAACTGCTAAGACCCCTAAAAATATATTTTCTGCACTTGCTCAATCCCGAGTATTTCGCCATTAATATATTTTAGTCCGCCACAATTGATGCCGACTGGCAGGAAATCAATCGATACCTTGACTAATTTGTTACCTATATTGCGTAACCGAACTTGCTGAAACCCATAGTGAAAGACAAAAGCAAGAATGGCACTACCACCGCCACTGCCTACATTACTACAACTACCTAGGAGAAGACCTCAAGAAGACGAAGAAACCATGACAGACAGACTACCTACCTTTTATGGATATACTAAGGAATATGTTTGAGAATTCCTAGATGATTTGGAAAGCTACTTCGCAGCCAAAGGAACGGTCAGCACTCGATGGTTGCCCATCCTGGCCGCCCAACTAAGAGGACCTACAAGAGAAGCCTACCGTGTGGCTTTGACGGATGTAGCAGCCACTGGACTAGGAGGATTACTCCTCGCAGCTACAGCAGCAGCTGGAAATAACCCTCCCACCGCAACATTAGCCACCACTCATTGGGATGTTACAAGAGCTTGGTTAGAAGAAAAGTATTTCACTGAACAGAAGCAAGAATCGATTAAAGAACAGCTATTCAACATAAAGATGTCAATCAACCAGTACCCGGAAGATTGGGTTACTACCATCAATCAGTATATGCAACTCTGTGGAGAAACTAGCCAGGTTGTATGAGAAATGGTGTTCATGAATAGCTTACCTGCAGATCTCCAATGCCATATCAAGAGGTTTGGTCCTCGAAGTATGGAAGAGAAAGTTAGGATGGCACAGGCCTTTTGGGACACCTAAGTAGGACACTCAGCATCCCTATATAACAAGTTACCACAAGACTTACGTAGGAAATTCAGCACTGGAATACCTGTAGTCCAAATGGTATCCGCATCAGCCAAACCACCTGAGGAGGATACTATCAAACCAACAGTCATGGCAAAAACAGGAAAAATGACTCATGAGGACGAAATGGAGAAGATTACCAAGATGTTCTCAGAGATGACAGCACATATAGCTGACCTGGAAGCCAAGGTGATCTGCCAGAACAGGCAACCGAGAGGAACCTTTGTTGCCGAAGAACGCAACAAGACCGAGATAAATTACTTTCTCTGCGGAAGACGTGGTCACTTTGCCAAGGATTGCTGAACTAGGAGTTGGAAGGAAGGATGAGAGAAAGAGGAAGCAAAGAAGGCCGACCATGCTAACATGGTGTAAGAAATTGAAGAAGATGATGAAGAATTTAGCAAAGAATACCTGGAGGCCTACCCTGTCAAAGCAGTCAGCCGCACTACCATAAGAAAGACTCCCTACCCAAGAAAGAAACCCACTCAGAAACTAGAGGTTGTCATCGAGAAGCCTAAGAAGCCAACACAAAGGCAATAGTTAAATGAGGATCAATGAGACAAAGCCTTCAAACAAATAATGCAACCTGGCGAGACAGTTACTTCGACCACCAGAGATAAAGAAATGACGGATCAGGAAGAAAATAAGGAGAAGAAGCCTAGGAAGGTTAGAGAATTCGAGTACGACCCATGGAAGGATATTGCTAGTCAGAAGGTAAACATTACCTTCAAACAACTCTTCCAGATCGCACCATCAACAAAACAGAAGGTGAAAACGCAGATTACTGAAACCAAACCAACCATCCGATTCAAGGAAGTTAACACCACCGAAGAACAAGAGGAGCGAACCTATACCTCATCCGCCTATGCATAATGCAACATTGGAGGATTAGCATGCTCAGTCATTATTGACACTGGAGCAGGAGTCAGTATCATCGCCAAGCATTTCCTAGACCACTTAGGATGGGATATTGACAAACCCGCTACCTCTACCTTGGTCGTCGCAAGTGGAAAAAGCAGCGTACCTCTAGAAGTACTCTGAGAAGTACCAGTTCAGTTTGGAACAGAAATAATCCCTGTCAGAATGGTTGTTACCAATGTACAATCCTACAATGCCGTCTTGGGTAACAGCTGGTTGAAGAAAGCTAAAGCTAGAATTGACCTGGATGCACAAAGGTTAATCTTCGTCACCTATGGAAGAAAGTTCAGTATACCTTTGGATATTCAGAAAGGAGTAGTACTGAAACTTACTCAGAGGCCGGAAGACGAAAGTAACACAGATGAAGGAATAACCCCCGGACAGGCGCACCTCAATTTGGTGGAAGAAGAAGAAGCAAATGTGGTGATCAATAGTGAATACTGCTGCCTAATGCCTTTGGAGAAGAACCAGTTGAATGAGTATAACATGAGGAATACTAGATGTCTATTCTGTAAGCAATGTATCTATTGTGCCGAGATGATGTGCACTTACAGTGATACAAAGTTGATACCTGATCAAGATACCTTGGAGATGCACTTACTGACAGAAAAGAAAATCAGGAAACCAAGATTGTCACAGACCTGCTGAAGGACTCCACCCTCAATGAATCATGGACCGTATGATGGAAGAAACCCTCATCCATTCACAGACAACACTAAAGAAGTGTGGAACTGTTTCTGGATGAATATCGGACACATCGGCAAAGGACGTCTTTGGGGAAATTGCAACGTCTACCTGCAAGGATGCTACTGGGATGAAGTTAATCTCTATGACCTCTGGGAATGTGAAAACTGGGTCAGATACCTAGACGAACCATATGATATCAATTACCATGGAACTTGGAAGGAACGCTACGACCAAAAACAAGAACAAACGATATCTGAAGAAAATGAAGATGAGGAAGTACCTGAGGAATGGAGTAATAGAGTTTACACTACTCAGACAACCACTGAAGTCAGAGCCCTGTTCCAGGAAGATGATGAAGATGATGGACCTATCCTGATTGAAGAAAGCAACTCAGACTCGGAAGAAGAAATCATCATACTTGAGGAAATAGTTCACCCCAATGAACACATTAGTATGTGCTATTGGTGGTGGAAGGACTTGTGGCAAAACCTACCTCAGGACACAACTCACGAACAGTAGAAGAAGCCGAATGTCCCTACCTTTGAAGAAGTATTTACAGTTGAAGAAAAGGATACAGCAACTCGAGTCAAGAAACTGACAGAAAGTGCAATCATACCAAAGAGAAAAACCGAAGGAGCCGCAGGTTATGATCTGTATGCAGATGAAGATTGCACTCTAGAACCAAAATCATCAGCCTTTGTAAAAACTAGAATTGCTATCGCCCTACCACCCGGACAGTGTGCGCAAGTATAGACAAGAAGTGGACTCTACCATAATTCTGGGATAGGAGCCTTCCCTGGATTAATAGATGAAGACTACAGAGGAGAAATTGAGGTTGGACTAGTTAACCACAACCACAGCCAATTCAAGGTCTACCAAGGCGATTGAATTGCTCAAATAGTGATCATCAAATGCAAACAACAACCTTTGAAAAAAGTAGAAAACTTAGAAGAAACACGACGTGGAAGGAAAGAATTTGGATTGACTGGACAAGCAAATGTGATAATGGAGAGACTGGATGACCAGGAAAACGCTAGGAAACACATCTACTCCCTCAATGAAAACCTGTTGCCGAATCAGAAGAAACAGTTACAAGACCTGTTGAAGGAGTATGAGGATATTATTGCGATCAGTTTCAAGGACCTACTGGACCAAGCCTTCTTCACACACCATATCGACACAGGAGACGCTAAACCGATCAAACAGACACCCTACATATTGCCAGCCAACTATCATGACTTTGTACGAAAGCATATTTAAGAGCTACTGGAGTCAGGAGTAATTGTACGATCAAAGAGCCCATGGGCATCACCTATCAGCATAGTACCAAAGAAGGATGGACAGAGAATAGTTATTGACTATCGCAAATTGAACTTAGTCACCAAGAAGCATGCATATCCGATCCCACACTCAGAAGACTTACAAAACATGTTGAAAAAGGTGCAAATCTACTCAACCTTGGACCTATGGGCAGGATATAACCAGATCGGAATGATGCCCGAAGCACAGAAAAAATCAGCATTTGTTACACTATTTGGACAATATAAATTTACAAGAATGTCCTTTGGACTTTGTAACACACCCACCACCTTCCAAGCTGCAATGAATGAGATCTTCTATGATTTGATTAGACATAGAGTGATTGTGTACATCGACGACATCAACATCTACGCAGAAAACTTCACAGAACACATGGTGATCCTGAAGGAAGTATTTGAACGACTTAGAAAACACGGATTAAGGATCAAGCCAACAAAATGCTACTTTGGACAAAAGAAAATTGAATACCTCGGATTTATAATCGACGGAGGAGAAATCCGCCCGGACCCAAAGAAGACTGAAATTGTCAAAGCCTTCCCAACCCCACAAGATAAGATGGTCTTACGAGGATTCCTAGGACTGGTCCAGTTCTATAAAAGATTTATCCCTGGTTACTCTAAAATTGCCACACCCCTGCACATATTGCAAAGAAAAGGAAGAGCATGGGAATGGACATCGGCCACACAAACAGCCTTCAATCTAATCAAGGAAGCACTTACCCATGCACCAGTAATGGCAAGACTGGATCTTACAAAAGTATTCAAGCTGTATATAGATGCATCGTCATTTGGACTCGGAGCAATCTTGGCGCAAGATGATAAAGATGGAGAACATGTGATTGCTTATGCAGGACGAGCTACCCATAGAGCAGAACCTTCTTATAGAGCCACCCAACTAGAATGCGTAGCAATCGTTTGGGCCATACAACACTTCCGCCACTTCCTGATTGGAAAACAGTTCACCCTAATAACAGACCACTCAGCTCTCAAATGGCTTTGGAATAAGCCAAATCTGACAGGAATGTATACATGATGGCTAGCCATATTGCAGGAATATGACTTCATGACGCAATACAGAAAAGGACGAAATCATCAGAATGTGGACACCCTCTCATACCTACCCTAATTTATCCGAGATCGACACCCCGAACCAAAAAGAATATACCTACCCAATGGACACTAAACTCTATAACGGATATTTGGATTACCTCAGTAACCTAACCTTTACTGGGATGACAGACGAAAACAATCAACGGCTTATATGGACAACGGCACTCAACTATTTTATCAAGAATAATATACTTTACCGACAACACAGAGGACAAATACGACTTGTAGTTCCTGAACACAAAAAGCAGATAGTACTTCAGGCCTCTCATGACCATCAGCTAGCAGGACACATGGGTATAGATAACACATATCAATGACTATCAGAAAAATATTATTGGAAGAACATGTACGAAGATATTAGAGAATATATTAGAAGATGCAACACTTGCCAGAAGAGGCGCCGAGGAAAGGAAATCGAGACCTTACAACCGATTGTACCTGGAGGACCCTTCGAACATATTGGAATAGACATTGTTGGACTGCTACCAAGAACACTTAGAGGAAATCGATACATCGTAGTAGCAGTAGATTACCTGACCAAGTACCCCGAAGCAAGAGCCTTGCCCCTTGCAGATGCCCTTAATATTGCACCTTTTATCTATGAAGATATTATCTGCCACCATGGAATACCTTATGAAATGACCTCCGATCAAGGAACTGAATTCATTAATGAATTCATGCAGATATTGATGCAACACTTTGGGATCCACCAGATAAAGACTACTACCTACCACCCTCAAGGAAATGGACTTACCGAACAGACGAATCAAACTATCAAGAACACAATTGCTAAAGTAGTACAATCACAAGGAGGAGATTGGGACTTGTACCTGCCTTCCACCTTATTTGCACTACGAACAATAAAACAAGAGACAACAAAGTTCACCCCTTTTGAGCTCGCTTACGGAAGAAAAGCTCATCAGCTGGTAGACCAAGTAATGACCACCCCGGAACCTAGCCACACCTCCTGGGAAAAGCAAATCGAGCATCATGTGACAAAGGAAATTCAAGAATTATACAATGTCCGAAACAAGGCAAGAGAATTTATTGCCATTGCACAAGATCGACAAAAGAAGAATTATGACAAGGAACACAAGGAAACCGAGAGATTGAAGATTGGTGACCAAGTCTTACTATACCAAAACATAGTAGAGTCCTCCTGGTCAGCAAAATTGGACCCAAAATGGGAAGGACCATACTATATTGCCAGTATAAAAGGAACCACATATCAGTTACAGAAAACGACAGGAATGATCTTACCCTATACTATCCACCGAAACCGCTTCAAGAAATATTATGCCCCGATGGAACAACTTCTATGAAGTCTGAGTCAGCCTGATCGAGGCCTACCGATATATAGAACCTCTGGAGGACCTTGAGGAGATAGAAGGATCAATCTTACAGAAGACCCAATCAATTGTATGCAACATTCAAAGGAGGCAACACCTAGCGCGAATCAATGAATGGAAGGAATACTACTGAATCGCACAACTCTGGGATGAGGAAATTGAACATATCTGGAACCAGAAGGATAGAGAAATCTGTCAACGAGCCCTCAAAGGAGCACTCCCTGCCTATGCTGCAAAAATGGCCGATCCGATTTATCAACTATTCAAGCACAAGCCTAGTGCTTTGAACTACTTTCGGTGCAGTATGTACCAACTAAATCAACTAATACAGAATGACATGAAGGAGCTAGAGGAAGAGGTAAAACAGTTACAAAGAGATTTCTCTGAGTTAGAACTATACCTTAAAGTCTAACTCGCAGAAAGGAAGGAGATGTGATGGAACATTTTGTGACGATATATAATTTGATCATATGAGATCATAGTCATGTGACTTGTAATATTGCTGAGACTTGTAATGTTGCTGAGACTTATAACGTTGCTGAGATCCGCAATCACACTATAACCTAAAATAGTATTTCAATCTGATATATTATTTCATCACCCAATTATATTATAACCTAATATATCATTTTTATATCTTAGCTAATCAATTTGTACCTTATATTTAGCTGAGCCAATCAGAAATTCCAGTAGTAACCTGGGTAGCTGCCCTTATAGCATCTTGTAATTTCTCATAAATACCCCGCTCACAATTATTAATAAAATTCAGACTGCAACAAGCTAAGGAAGCTTCTTACAGACAACCCAAGGGATAATCCTGCAAAGTCTAAATAGACTTTGCAGAAGAAGCCTTAGTCTAGGACTAAGCAATAGTTAGAGAGAGTCAAGGAACTCAAAACAAGAGAAGTTTATTTGTGACAAAGCTTATTACATTACATTTATTATATAATACACTTTCCTGCTAGTCACCCCCACCCTTCAAAGCCACTACCGCATAAACCGCTAAGACCCCTAAAAATATATTTTCTGCACTTGCTCAATCCCGAGTATTTCACCGTTAATATATTTTAGTCTGCCACAATAGATAGACTTCAAAAGCAGGTGAACTTTGTGAATAGACTTTATAAAGATATGTCAATATAAGCAATCTTGAGAAGATGATATGAATCATTTATTGGAGATGTAGATTACCAAATCAGTATTGATAGAAATGAATTATACACTCTGAAGCAACAAGTACTAGCTGATATAACAACACTAGCCAAATTAGAAACAGATGAATGATTATCGACAAAACAATTTATCAGCAATTAGAATGACAGTCACAATTAGCAGACAGACAACTTCGGAACACGAATGATATCAAGAGATCAAACTACTCACACCAATTTTGGTCAATGACATAGAAGAATTCAAAATAGAAAAAATCTTAGATTAGCAGATCATCAAACAGGGCAACAAATAAAACTACCCGTATAAAACAAAAACACTTCAACAATCACCTGCATCAAGTCTAGAACTTAAAAGAAGAAGTTCAGCAGATATTCTTTGAATAGAATCAACACTATACCTTCAAGAAATGAAATACAAACTCACAGAATATTAACAACTTTCTTATAGAAATAGCATAGATGCTATTTTTCCAAGAGAGGAAGAGTTATAAGAGTGATATTATTAGACATTACAAATAACCATTACTGTGCCACAGTACTACTTAGAACATTTTAGTCACTTAAAATAGAATTACTCAATATAGTAGTTTCCGATTTAGAAATACCAAATGAGGCATTGCCAAATAGGGCATTGCTGATTGAGGAATTACTCAATGAGGAAATTCTGTTTTAGAAAATTTCTTTTGTAGCATTACTATATTCAGAAATGCCTTTAGTAATATTGCCTATTGAAGCATTTCCTTTTTCTATATTACTTATCTTAGCATTACTCTTTTCAGAAATACTTTATATAATATAATGGCTGACCCACAAATTGACTGATTTTTGTGAATTTGTACTATGCTTGATTTAGAAGTTACTGTAACACTTTGTTCCCTTCCTTTTATTTCAGCACAACTCCTTTTATTTTAGTATAACTCCTTTTATTTCAGCATAACTCCTTTATTTCAGTATAATGTCTTTTATTTCAGCAAAAGAGTTACTACATATTCTTCGCAATAATTGAATTGTATTTTCATAAGTGAAGTCTTTATTAGTTGTTCTTTAGTCTTTTAATTTATATAAATACCCTCTCTATTTCTATCTAAATAAATCAGTTTGTATAGAGTCTTGGAATATCACAATATCAGTCATAGTAAAGCCTGAAGAGCATAGCATGAAGCTGTAGTAAGGATATGCAAAGGGAGATATCATATCTAATACTCTGAGCATTCTCACTTGGTACATATGAATAAACAAATGACCGATTATTAGTATATTTATCACATTTTGGTGCTAACTGGCAGGAGAGTTATTGCAAGATTAACTCTCACATCCTCATTCAAGCAGGACTGAACTACCTCTTTAAGCAATAACAGTGCACCTATAGTAGAAGATAGCATCATTCAAAATAGATCACCGAAGGATACCTCTGCTTTTTATACAAAGAAGATCACCGAACAGTTCTGGCTCCAAGAAAGAAGAATTTATTACACCCAACCCTTTGGATAGTGATTATAGCAAGACAAGAGAATCCATTACCTCCTTTACAGTATACGACAGGTTATCATCAAATGATGAATCAGCTATCAATTTTAGTGATGATCTATAAGCATTATTTTATAAATCATCCAACAATAAAACAGATGATGAATTAGAAAACAATACATATGAAATGATAGAAAGACCACCAACCTTCACTGGTTATATACCAGCCGAATCAGTAATCAAGTTCATTGAAGATTTGCAGATTTACAATACAATCCGACAGTTCAATAACGTTGCAAAAGTAAATGTTCTAGAAGTAGTTTTACGAAGACCCACCAAGATTGCATATGATGCTGCAACACTTACCATAGCAGCAAATAGAGGATTTAATGTAGGAGTAGGAGGAGCAAATGCAGAAGCAAATGCTATAGTAATCTTTACTAATATCATCGCATAGTTAAGAGAAACCTACCATACTGCTGACATATAGCAGAGCATGAAGGATCAGCTAGCATTAATATACCAAGGAATAAACAAAAGTCCTCCTGCATTTCACATGAAGATATGATATGTGGTAGACTTTACAAAATATCTAGCAGCCAACTAGGACCTCATTATAGAGCAGTCTTTCATGAATGGACTTCACCAGGAAATCGCTCTCCAAGTATGCTCCAGCCCAGTTGGACTAAATCATATATAAAAGGTGGATTATGCATAAAGATATTGGGCAACACAAAACACAGGTCAAGATATAATGCAGCAGATTTTACCAAGCAACCTTCAGGAAACCTGCATAGTACCAACAGTTATACCCACTATTACACCAGCAACAGTCAACTAGGGAGCAGCTTCATGAAAGAACTTAGCCATGGACAATCTCATTGAACAGATAAGCAAGATAACTGCACATATATTAGACCTTAAAAGGCAAATTGATACACAGCAACTAGTCCAACAATTTATAGTAAACTTAACCCCTGCAATAGGATCAAATGCATATCTGATCAGCAATTCAAGGTGCTTTAGGTGTAACCAGGACGGGTATATATCAAGAGACTGCACTTAGCCAGATATGAGAGTATGCAGGAGATGTAGAGAAAAAGGGTACTATGTATCAAGATGCATAATGGAAATAAGCAGAATTGCTTGACCAGGAACCCAAGGACAGACCCAGATAAACATTGTCACCTTTGAAGAAGAAGATTTTGATAGCGAAAATAAGTATAGCTAAGTAGAAGTATTCCTGGCTATGTAAGAAAATAAAAACCCAGATGACTCAAGAAAGTAGGATCTCTATATATGACAAAAATTCCGCAGGTAGCATAATGAGCATAAGAGTGTGAATTCGATGATGACAAACAAGACAAGCTCTTTGAAGAAGAAGTGAACTGAATTATTCGAGAAGACACACCAATGTCTGAAGCACCCACAAGCAAAGAAAACAAGGAATGCAAATTACAAAAATCCAAGAAATATGGCTTAGACATATAGAAAGAAATAGAAGATATGACTATTCCGGTCAAAATAGGACAACTTACTGAATTTCCAACCTTCCGACAGCAAATCTGAAAAGGAATAAGTGACACACAACCTGGATATAAAGTAGTGGAGATCAATGCAATGCAACAATTGAAGGATGATGAACTACAGAACTCATTGGCATACTCACAATACCAGATTGAGGAAATTACGATACTATGCATTATTAATACAGGTGCTAGAGAATGCATTATCAATAAAACAATGCTCAACCGACTTGGGTGGCAGATCGAAAAGGCTATAATAATGACAATTGTAGTAGCAGATAGATATATTACAACACTGCTCGGCAAAGTACATGAACTATCTATCCACTTCAGTAAACTTATCATCCTGGTGTCAGCAATAGTGGTTGACACTATATCCTATAACCTCATCATCAGAAATAACTGGTTAAAGAAAGTACAGGCAGTAATCAACCTTGGCACATACAAAATGCAAATCACCTGGAAAAGACAATGCTATAAAATACCTGTCAACTTAGAAAGAGGAGTCTGCCTGCAAATGATAGAAAGTGATGATGAGGATGAGCAAAAGGAATTCTTTATGATGCAGATCATATGAACTAACCAGAAGGCCAAACCTTTAGAACGAAAAAGTAAACAAGCTACTGGATTTGATCTCTCTACTATCAAGGACATTGAACTGCAACTGGGAGAATCATGCATAGTCAGAATGAGAATAGCTGCAAAAATACCTTAAGGACATTATAGTCAAATCAAACCAAGGAGTTTTCTAGCAGTTACTGGAATTACAATTGACGCAGAAGTCATTGATACAGACTATATAGGCGAAATCAAGATCATAGCTGTTAACTAACATCAATTCAACATAGCTAAACTTTATGAAGGAGATTGAATTGCACAGCTAATAATTATACCCATCTAGACAGACAAAGCTGTAGAAGTAGCCAACCTCAAAGAAACAACTAGAGGAGATAAAGAGTTCAGATCTACTGGAATAAACATTACAAAAATTATAACAGAACTCAAACACATATCCAAAACAGTAAATAAGAAGGCATATACCTTTGGAGAACAGCTCAGTAAAAAAGAAAAGAAGAAGTTAAAAGAACTTATCAATGAGTATTCTGATATATTCGTAATAACTTTTGAGGAAATCAACTTGAAGCTGCCAAAGCACTTTCATTACATTAATGTCTAAGAGCACCCTCCAATCAAATGCGCACCATACCAAACACTACCCACATATATTGAATGGCAGCAAAAAGAAATTGATGATATGGTGAAAGGAGGAATGGCTGCTGAAATGGACAGCCTATGAGGATTTCCAAACATTATTGCACCTAAAAAAAGATTAAAAGTCAAAACCTTTACTTCAAGAATGTGTACCGATTTTAGAAAGTTAAATGATATCACTAAGAGAGATACCTTTCCAATACCAAGAATTGATGACATCTTCTCAAAAATACTAATCCAAGCAAGCCTTTATATAACCCTCGATATGACTAGCAGATACTATCAGATGGGACTTAATAAAGAATTATAGGAAATCACTTTTTTTGTAACCCTACAAGGCCATTGGAAATATTTATAAATGCTGTTTGGACTCAAGAATGCTCCAGCAAGCTTTTAGAAAATGATGACCAAGATATTCAGAGATCTTGTCAGAAAAATATTACTGGTATATATCGATGATATTATAATATTTACAGTAACATTCCCAGACCACATTAAGGCATTATGCAAAGTATTCAATCGAATGAAAATCGAAGGTCTTTATTTAAAACTAAAGTATACATTCACTGCAGAAAAAGTCATAATGCTCGAGCATATTATTGACAAAGAAGGAATTCGAACTGACCCAGCCAAAGTGGAAGCTATCACCAAATTTAAATAACCTATAAACTGAATGGAAATGCATGCCTTTCTGGGACTAGCCTTATACTACCATTGATATATATGAAATTTTGCAAGCTTAGCTGAACTCCTATATGCAACCCTTACAAAAAGTTACAATTGGATAGAAATCAATGAAAAACAAAGTGAACTCGAGTAAAAGGCACTCAATGCATTGAAGAAGGCTTTAGCAACCACACCTGCATTGGTAAAACTAAACTAGACAAAGCTTTTCAAGCTTTATACTGTGATGGACTAAAATATATTAACAGCAAAATACTCGGGATTGAGCAAGTGCAGAAAATATATTTTTAGGGGTCTTAGTAGTTTATGCGGTAGCATCTTAAGAAGGGTATATGTCGGTGTAGGTGTTAACTAGCAAGATTTAAGTGCAATCGATCGAATAAAGTATATCTGTTAGAATCTCGAAACTATCTCAATTGCTTACTCCTTGAGTAAGGCTTCAATATCCCTTGGGTTGTCTGTTGTAAGCTTTCTTAGCTTGTTGCAGTCTGAATTTTATTGATAATTGTGAGCAGGGTATTTATAAGAAATTACAAGGTGCTATATGGGCAGCTACCCAGGTTACTACTTGAATTTCTAATTGGCTCAGCTAAATATAAGGTACAAATTGATTGGCTAGAATATAATAAAATGATATGTCAGATTATAATGTAATTGGGTGATGAAATAATATATCAGATTGAAATACTATTTTAGGTTATAATATGATTGCAAATCTCAATAACACTTCAGATCTTAATAACACTTTAAGTCTCAGTGTTATTGCAGGTCACATGACTTGTGATCTCACATGACCAAATTATATGTCATCACCAAATATTCTATCACATCTTCTTCCTTTCTATGAGTTAGGCTTCAAGATACAGTTCTAACTTGGAGAAATCTTTTTGTAACTGGTTTATCTCTTCCTCTAGCTCCTTCATATCATTTTGTATAAGTTGATATAGTTGGAATGTACTGCACCGAAAGTGGTTTAAAGCACTAGGCTTGTGCTTGAATAGTTGATAAATCTGTTCAGCTATTTTTGCGGCATAGGCCAGAAGTGCTCCTTTGAGGGCTCGTTGACAGATTTCTCTATCCTTTCAGTTCGAGATATATTCAACTTCTTCATCTCAGAGTTATGTGATTTGGTAGTATTCTTTCCATTCATTAATTCATGCCAGGTGTTGTCTTCTTTGAATATTGCATACAATCAATTGGGTCTTCTGTAAGGTTAATTCTTCTATCTCCTCAAGGTCTTCCAGAGGTTCTATATGTCAGTAGGCCTCGATCAGGCTGACTTGGACTTCATGGAAGTTGTTCCAATAAGGTATGATATTTCTTGAGATGGTTTCGATGGACAGTATAGGGTAATATCGTTCCTATCGTTCTTTGTAACTGATATGTTGTTCCTTTTATACTTGCAATGTAGTATGGTCCTTCCTACTTCAGGTTCAATTTTGCTGACCATGAAGATTCTACTATATTCCAGTATAGTAAGACTTGGTCACCAATCTTCAATCTTTCGATTTCCTTATATTCTTTGTCATAATTCTTCTTTTGTCAATCTTATGCAATAGCAATAAATTCTTTTGCCTTGTTTTGGACATTGTATAATTTTTGGATTTCTTTTGTCACATGATGCTTGATTTGTGTTTCCCAGGAGATGTGGCTGGGTTCCGGGGTAGTCATTACTTGGTCTACTAGCTGATGAGCTTTTCTTCTATAAGTAAGCTCAAAAGAGGTGAACTTTGTTATTTCTTGTTTCATTGTTCATAGTGCAAATAAGGTGAAAGGTAGGTACAAGTCCCAATCTCTTCCTTGTGATTGTACTACTTTAGCAATCATGTTCTTGATGGTTTAATTTGTCTGTTCGGTGAGTCCATTTCCTTGGGGATGGTAGGCAGTAGTCTTTATCTGGCGGATTCCAAAGTGTTGTATCAATATCTGCATGAATTCATTAACGAATTCAGTTCCTTGATTGGAGGTCATTTCATAAGATATTCCATGGCAGTAGATAATATCTTTGTAGATAAAAGATGCAATATTAAGGGCATCTACAAAGGGCAAGGCTCTTGCTTTGGGGTACTTGGTTAAATAATCTACTGCTACTATGATGTATTGATTTCCTCTAAGTGTTCTTAGTAGCAGTCCAACAATGTCTATTCCAATATGTTCAAAGGGTCCTCCAGGTACAATCGGTTGTAAGGTCTCGATTTTCTTTCCTCGGTGCCTCTTCTGGCAAGTGTCACATCTCCTGATATATTCTCTAATGTCTTCATACATATTCTTCCAATAATATTTTTCTAATAGTTGTTAGTATGTGTTGTCCACACCCATGTGTCCTGCCAGCTGTGTTGAAATTTGATCTTCGAATATGTGTTTTGGAGTAAAAGAGTACACTAGCTTATAAAGCCAATATACGTATATTTATTAATGCTAATTTATAATTGGTTGATACAAACAAAGATCATCTAAGCCACAATTGAGTAATGTAGCATCAATCATTGATGTAAGAGATATAATAAGCTAATAATTATAACACTCCCTCTGCTTGATATATCTTGATAAATAAAAAAATAAATAAAAAAAATAAAAAAATAAAAATAGAGTGTTTAACTGTACATCACGAATGGCATCCATGAAGTACATTTACTGTAAATAACTATATATAAAATACTACTTGAGTGATAAGAATGATATAATAAAGAATATAAAAGTTTTTAAAAGAGTTAGTTACGTAAGCCCATTTTTGTGATCAACATTTCAAGTCTTGGTCGTACAAGTAGCTTGGTTAATACATCGGCGATCATTTCATCTATCGCCATATAAATGATATCTATCACCTTTGATTCAACTTTCTCTTGAATAAAGTGGTGCTAAATGTCGATATACTTTGATCGAGCATGATTAATTGGATTTTTGGTGAGGGCGATTGCTGATTGGTTGTCTTCAAATAAGGTTGTTGCACAATTTGGCAAATATCCTAGCTCATCCAATAGGGTGCATAGCCAAATAGCTTCTTTTATTGCATATGCTAATGCCATATATTCTGCCTCAGTTGTTAATAGGGCAACAGTTGGTTAGCACTTGCTTGATCAGCTGATGGCTCCTCCTGATAGGTTGAAGATATAACCCGTAGTTAATTATCATATATTAATGTCTCTTTCCCAGTTGGTATTACTGAAACCAATCAGTCTTAGATCCTGATCACGTCCAAGGTACAGCTTATAATTGGCTGTTCCTTTAATATATCTTAATAATCATTTGAGGGCATGGTGATGTTCTTGCATTGGATTGCCCAAAAATTGACTGATGATGCTGACAGCAGCAGCTAGATCAGGTCTTATCCCGATCATCAGGTACATTATACTACCAATCATCTGTCTGAATAGATTTTGGTCTGCGGATTTTCCCCCTTCAGCTTTGAGTTAAATGGATGGATCAAGGGATGTGCTGATTGGCTTGGCATCCATCATGTTAAACCTTATAATGATTTGATTGGCAAAGTGACTTTGATCAATTGTAATCGTGTGTGTTTTTCAATCATGCATGACTTGAATACCCAAAAAAATGTTTAATTTCACCACAGTCCGTCATATCAAATGTATTGCTAAGTTCCGCCTTGAATTTGTTTATCATTTCCATCGAATCAGCCAGAATTAGTAGATCATCAACATATATAGCAATAATTATCAGTGATTGATCATCTTGTCTTCTTAGATAAATGCTGTGATCTGATTGTAGTCTTGTAAAATTTGATTGGCTGAGGTAGTTGTCAATCTTCTGATTCCATATACGAGGTGATTGCTTTAGTCTATACAATGATTGATTGAGCTTACACACAGCTCTCGGTGACAGCTCTGATTGGTTGATTCCTTTAGGTACCATCATGTAGATCTCTTTATCAAGATCGCTGTTCAGGAACGCAGTTTTTACATCCATTTGGTAAATTCCTAAGTTCAGGACTGCACCAATCAATAAAAGTGCCCTGATTGATGTGAATTTCGCCATGGAAGCAAATGTTTTATCATAATTAATTCCTTGCTGTTGTGAATATCCTTTAGCTACTAATCTTGCCTTGTACCTGGCAACTGATCCATCAGTGTTGAGCTTCTTTTTAAATACCCATCTGCATCCAATCGGCTTGCATCTGGCAGGCACCTTAGGTATAATCATCCACGTATCATTATTCTTAAATGATTTAAGCTCTTGATTGATCGCTTCCTCCCAAAGCTTTGCATCAGGCAGAGAAATTGCTTCCTTGTAGGTTATTGGATCATCAGTCGATTCAATTAAATTAGCTTCTAGTATGTGATCTTGTTAAATTTGTAGAGCTTCAGTATCGATCAATTGTTTGATTGGCTCCCAGGTGTTGTCGTCATCATCATAGCCTAGCCATTTAACCAGATATTGCCTTTTTTCATCAATCTTGCGTTCTCTGATGATTGCTTCAATGATATATTCTTGATCTTCTGGATTGACGATTATTAGAGATTTTAATATAATAGATTCATCAAATGTAATGTCGCGGCTGATCTCTATCTTCCTATTGGTTAGATCCCAGAGCCTGTATACCTTCTTTTCGTCATGATAGCCAATCATTTTAAGCTTTTTAGATCAGGGCGCCAGTTTCGACCTTTTTCCCTTGCAAATATGTATATATGCGTCAGCCCATATGACATACAAGTTACTGATATCAGGCTTGTAACCGTACCATAATTCAAATGGTGAAGCACTTTTCTTATTGGCTCGCGTTGGCAATCAGTTGCATAAATATGTAGCACTCGTGGCAAGTTCACCCCAAAGTTCGTCAGGTATATCAGCAGTGATTTTAACAGTCTGGATTGACTCCATCAATGTCCAGTTATATCATTTAGCAACATCATTTTGTTGTAGTGTGTCTGGCGTCATCATTTTATGATGAATTCCATTTTTGATTAAAAATTCTCACATCTCGGTGTTTATATACTCTCCTCCTCTATCTGACCAGAGAATCTTCAGTTTTCAGCCTGATTACGTTTCGGTGAATGCCTTAAATGTCCAGAATCAATCAAATATATCACTTTTGTTGTCAATAAAATATGTTATAACATAGTAAGTAGCGTCATCGATGAATGTTAATATATATTTTGCTCCATTGACTGATAGCATGGGTATCGGCCCATACAGATCTGAGTGCACTCTTCCGATAGGCTCCATCGATTGATTTTTTGCGTGTCCGAATGGCTTGCAGTGCGACTTCATGTATTCACACCCGGCATATATTTTGATTTGTCCGGTTGACAGCCACACATCTCCGAGCCCTATGATAAATTTGTTGATTGATTGCAAAGTATTTCAGCCCGGATGACCCAGCTAGTGATGCCATAATATATAGTCATTAATCTTGGAATTGGCGATGTTTGCTTCTAGCTCTAGCTCTGGTGATATCGATAAATGAAATAGATCGCCATCGGCCTGTCTGATTTTGACTTCTTCGTGATCTGCGCCGATTTTAATTACTGATCCATCACTTTTGAAGGTTATGTCATTTCCATCACATGTCAATGCCTGCACAGATATTAAATTTCTGATAATTTCTGGTACATATAAAATGTCCCATAATTTCAGCTTGTCATCGAGCTCAATTGTCCCAATGTGCATTGCGCGTAGTTTCTTGTTCCCTGTACACGTGACCAAGCCGTCGTGCTCAGCCACCATCTCGAAAATCTCTAATTGGTTGAACATATGTTGCATGGCACCCGAATCGATGATAGTGCTAATCGCCAGATTTGCTTCGGCTCTTGGTTTAGCCTTTTCTTTTTCTGTTTTTACCCAATCATTGAATTTGTTGCATTGAAATATTTTATATTCTCCCTCACAGATGTAACATTTCCGAGGGTGTCCCCGAAAATTCCTGCCTCGATGGGCTCCGCAATCGCTGCCTCAATCATTATGATGACCTCCTCGATTGTTTCTGTTATCATTGTTATAGCCTCAGCTTTGTCTGGCATTTCTGCCTTGATTGTCATGACCGCCGCCTTAGTAGCCACCTTGGTCGCCACCTCGGTAGCTGCCTCGGTTGCCGCCTCAGTAGCTACCTCAGTCTGTCGCGTGGGCTTCGTCACGCCTTTGTTTACTATCTGGGTCAAATCTGATGCATGTAAGTTGTAAAGCCTCCAGCGTTGTTGGCATATTCTCCCATGCAAGTATTAATTCCTGGTACCTGGAGCTTAGACCCCGGAGATATTTGTTATAATTATTAGCTTATTATATCTCTTCTATCAATGATCGATACATCAACGATCGATCATATATCACTCAATTGTGGCTTAGATGATCTTTGTTTGTATCGACCAATCATAATTTAGCATTAATAAATACATGCATATTGGCTTCATTAGCCAGTGCACTCTTTACTCCAAACACACACATTCGAAGATCAAATTTCAACAGGTTATGAGCCCTGAGCTGCTCGAATTGCAGCTCGACAACCTGAGATCTACACAATCATAGCATCTACGCAATTATAACTACGATTACTGTAAGTGTTTATTTAAAATCATAAACAATACATCAAACAAAGCGATAAACAATGCGACAAACGACACCGCGATAAAGCAATGCGATAAACAACACGTAACGATATAGCATTCAATGACGCGACATGACGAAATGGACAATCTATACGCATCATCATCATCAGCAACAAGATCGACAAGATTGCGGTCTAAATCAAAAACAAACAACAAACATCAAACCCTTGACGACGACGACGGATTGGATAGCAACCATTAGAGCAATATCGCATTTAGCCTCGATCGATAGGAACAGATGGCTACAACGATCAGAAATCAGAAAGATAAATTAGACACGCTTGTAACCCTAATGGGCGAATTGATGGCAAAAATCGACAAAACGATCACATCACCTAGCGCGCTAACTAATCAGAACGCCGCTACAGAAGGCAACACGCCACAAAGATAATCACCATCACCATCACCAACAACATCAACAAAGCTTAACGATCTGGCGAAGGAGTACCTAAGATCAATCAACAAATTCGATAGATCAGGTGGCGCACCCAGATTGTTCGATTACTTTGATGCCATAGAGCAATTTATCACCAGCGCCAATCTATCAATACAAAAGGAGAAAGTCAACGCAGCGATCAGCAAAATTACAGGCAACGCTAGAATGTGGTTACGGAGGCACATGAACACATTAGGAGAATTTGATTCGTGGGATGAGCTTAAAGAGGCTATGACGCAAAAATACGCACCAATGGAACAATTGTTATGAATGCGCGATAAGCTTGTGATGATGAAGCAAAAAGGATTGATCAAAGATTATAATGACGCATTCAACCAGATTATGACGCAAATCGAAGATATGACCAACACAGAAGCTATACCGCAATATCTCCGGGGTCTAAGCCCCAGGTACCGGGAATTAATACTTGCGTGGGAGAATATGCCGACAACGCTGGAGACTTTACAACTCGCATGCATCAGGTTCGACCCAGATAACAAGCAAAGGCGTGACAAAGCCCACGCGACAGACCGAGGCGGCTACCGAGGCGGCTACCGAGGCAGCGACCGAGGCGGCGACCGAGGCGGCTACCGAGGCGGTGGTCGTGACAACCGAGGCGGACATGCCGGACGAAGCCGAGGCTATAACAATGAAAATGGAAATAATCGAGGAGGTCATAATGACAGAGGCGACCGAGGCAGCGATCGTGGAGCCAATTGAGGCGGGAATTTTCAGGAACACCCTCGGAAATGTTACGTCTGTGAGGGAGAACACGGAATATTTCAATGCAACAAATTCAACGATTGGGTAAAAACAGAAAAAGAAAAAGAAAAGACTAAACCGAGAGCCAAAGCAAATCTGGCGATTGGCACCATTATCGATTCGGGTGCCACGCAACATATGTTCAACCAATTGGAGCTCTTCAAGACGGTGGCTGAGCATGACGGCTTGGTCACGTATGCAGGGAATGAGAAATTATGCGCGATGCATGTTGGGACAATTGAGCTCGACGACGAGCTGAAATTACGGGATGTTTTATATATACTGGAGATTGCCAGAAATTTAATATCTGTGCGGGCATTGACACGTGACGGAAATGATATAACCTTCAAGAGCGACGGATCAATAATTAAAATCGGTATGGATCATGAAGAAATTAAAATCGGACAAGCCGATGGCGACCTATTTCATTTATCGACATCAGAGCTAGAGTTAGAAGTAAACATCGCCAATTCCAAGATTGCAAACATCGCTGATTCCAAGATCGATGACTATATATTATGGCATCACTGACTAGGCCATCCGGGCCAAAATACTCTGCAATCAATCAACAAATTTATCACAGGGCTCGGAGATGTGCGGCTGTCGACCGGACAAATCGAAATATGCGCCGGGTGTGAACACGCGAAGTCACACCGCAAGCCATTCGGACATGCGAAAAATCGATCGATGGAGCCTATCGGAAGGGTGCACACAGATCTATACGGGCCGATGTCCACGCCATCAGTCAATGGAGCAATATATATATTAACTTTCATCGATGACGCCACTTGCTATGTCACAACATATTTTATTGACAATAAAAGTGATACATTTGATCGATTCCGGATATTCAAGGCATTCGCCGAGACGTAATCGGGCCGAAAACTCAAGATTCTCTGATCAGATGGAGGAGGAGAGTATGTAAACACCAAGATGCGCGAATTTTTAATCAAATACAGAATTCATCACGAAATGACGACACTGGACATGCCGCAACAAAATGGTATAGCCGAACGATATAACCGGACATTGATGGAGTCAATCTGGGCAGTTAAAATTACTGCCGGCATACCTGACGAACTTTGGGTGGAACTTGCCGCAAGTGCTACATATTTA
>RBNK01000321.1:0-27500 GCA_003990785.1 Endogone sp. FLAS-F59071 | reverse complement strand
AATAAAAAATCACACTCTAATTAGATGTCTAGATTCTAGAGGACGAAATATTCGGACCAAATAACTTTATATATATACAGACATGGCTAAATAAAATATATCTGATACGTGATTTAGTTTCGCGATGGCTCCGTGGACCCACATCGCTACCGGTTTGTGAAATCGGGGTTGCCGAAAAGTTCCCATCACGCGGAAGCCTTCTTGTCCAAGAATGCGTCAGAAAAAAATAACAATGACATAATTTGACCCGCAAACCCCAGAAGCTGCTTACGGAGCAATGCCCTGGGGGGAATTCGGATTGCTTGCCGAGGAAAGGGATCCGGGTTTTGGCAAGAGAATGCTAATAGGCATATGGCCCGATGAAGCATTTTGCTAAATGGGCTGGGAAAAAAAAGAAAAGAAGGAAAGAAAAAAAAAAAAAAAAAAAAAAAAAAAAAGACAATTTAAAAAAATAAAAATAAAAAAAAAAAAAAAAAAAAAAAAAAAAAAAAAAAAAAAAAAAAAAAAAAGGGCCCTTTTATCAAATGTAGTCTTGATTAGCGGGTCGTGCGGTCATAATACAACATAATTCAACGGAAAAACCTTTTTTAAAAAACCTTTTTTTAAAAAGCAAAAAGAAAATTGGAAAAAACCCAATCGAACGGACAATTCCCATGGGTGATCTGCCATATACTTTTTGTACTTTAAAATTTTTAGGTTTGGATAACAGCACGCGTATAAGGGGAAAAAAAATAAAATAATAAATAAATAAAGGTTTGAACAGGTTTTTTATTCCCTAACCATGTTCGTTTGAATGGAAAAATAAAATAAAAAGAAAAAATAAAAAGGAGTAACTAAATACATGACGATAATCCAATCGCAATAATGAGGCTTTGGAATTTTTAGGAGTACATTTTTCTTCTTCAATTGTTTATTTCCTTTATTAATATTTCACAAAAAAAAAAAAAAAAAAAAAAAAAATCGGTATTCCAATAAATTCCAACAGCCGCAGGTTGGAAAAAAAGGGCATAGTCGATAATCTTCACCTTGAATTTTGTGTTTCATCCCAACGTGGGTATAATGTTTGCCAATGACAATCTACACAGCCAGATGACGGTACTTTCCAAATAAAATATGTAAATAAAAAAAAAACCCCCCTTTCCTCCTGATCCGCAATTTCCGCGTCTTCCCTGATCCGCATATTTATGATTCACATTATTGACGGGATACTGTCAAGAGCGATGATTTGAATCGGGAACAAAAAAAAAACCGGGATCTCACGGAAAATCGCATCACGATGCCTCAGTTTGCCATTTTGTCCATTACGGGCAGGTAAAGGCGTGACATGATTGCCAAATCCCGCATATTCCACCTCTTTATTATATTTGCCAGTGACCCAGAGCAATACCGACACGGGTTCCCTCAGTGTAAAGTGGTCTGGTGCAGATCTATTGACGAATGATGAGCATTAGCTACGATACCTCATGATCTACCACGGTGTGCGCCCCGAGCACGAATGGTCGCGGTAACCGTAGATTGCGTGCTGGTGTGCTCAGGGTCCGTGCACTTAACGGTGATATCGCCAGGTTGGTATTCTTCTGCAGTGGAGGACCCCAACACACATTTCAAAGGTCATTGCTATTTCCCGTTGCAGAATTAAAAGCACGAGGGATCGGGGTGCGGGATTATTCATAACCAGTTGTTTTTCAAGTAAGCAGCAGTATATGCGTTCGCGGCGTGCATTGTAAAGATGGGGGGGATGTGGGAAAATTGATTTTTAGCCAGTCGTCGAGTGTTTTGCAAGACGGGAGGGTTACCCATCGAGAATGGGTCAGGCCATCGTGGATCCGGATCCAAGGATGCAGGAAATGGTTGACTCGATGATTTACTATTTCTGTCTGTTTTCATTTTGCGCGGGCAATTTCTATTGAATTGGGAGAGATGGGCATGAACTCAATCCAGCGCTCGGTGCGGGTTACCCTCACATGCCACACGGGATGGGTTTATGGATTTTTATATATGAGCTTGAGGGCGCGGGGTCCGAGATCTGCGAGGAAGATTTGGGCAGGAAGGTCGTGAGATTAGGCAACAGTTAAATTTGGGCGTAACGATTCGGTTCTGGATGGATGTTCAAACGGCCAGGGCAAGCGGAAGCGGGGCAGCGGCGCCTGACGAAAAAAGTCACACACTCGTTGCCTGCCCTTCTCCACACGCCGTCTTGTTTTTTTTTTTTTTTTTTTTTTTTTTTTCCCCCCTATTTTTTTTTTTTTTTTTTTTTTTTTCTTTGGACCCCCAGCCTCCTTTTTTTTTTTTTTTTTTTTTTTTTTTTTTTTTTTTTCCTTCTTCTTTACTGTCTGTGGTTCAGTTTCTCTCTCTTTTTTTCTTTCTCTCTTTTGCCCATGGTCAACGTCCGACGCCTTGATTCCGTCACCTAAACACTAAAAAACCCCCGCCCCGTCACAATTCTCTTTGCTTTAAATACTTGCCTTATAATTATTTTTCAGTCTGCCCACACGCGATAAATCCATTCTCTCCGCTCAAAAGGCCAAACCACAATCGACCGAATGCGCGGAGACACCGCCCCCCAAACTCCACCTGAAGATGGTAAGCTGGGCTTGCTGATCCGCACTTTGAACCCGTGACGCGTGTCAAAAATAGTAGAGTTCCCATCCACTGGATATTTTTTCTTTTACTGACGTCTCTCTTTCTCTCTCTCTCTTCTCTTTCTCTCTCTGTCTCTCTCTTTCTTTTTCTACATTTTTCACTGGTCTTTTTCCGCAAAATCTACCTTTCCCGACCATCAAGCACGAGACACTCAAGCGCGCCGTTTACAATGGTCCCGTCAGCGCATTGCGCTGTTCAAGTGTTTGCAGGACGAGATCCCAGAGAACCGTTCCGTCGCGCTTGACAGGATAATCGAAGTCGTGAAGTCGTACACCCGTGACGTCTATCCGCCCCACACACCATCAAAACGTTCGTCTGTCTCGACTGAGACCACGAGCCCGTCCACCCCAAACATCAACTACAATGGAGCTGGCGCAGCAAAGACTCCAGTTGGGGTATATAATGGGATGCCCGTCGCCGTCGACGGTGGTTTTATTGTTACCCCTATCGACAGCAATAACGGTGCGTCCTATAACGGACCAGGAGAGGACTCCGGGATTGGACGAAGCGGGGCGGAGACCATGAACGACTGGAATAGTACTACACCCACCATATTAGACCCTGGCATCATTGCCGAGTTCGAGAACGAGCAAGAAGAGATATATGAACAGCTGCAACATTATTTGCTTACAATCTTGAGGCTGTCCATGACTTGCCCTTTCAAAGACGTCCGGCAGGCGTTTACGGAACTGCTGAGAAAATTGCAGGTACGTTAGAATGCCAATTAATTCAAAATTGTTGCGTCGGAAAAAAAAAAAAAAAAAAAAAAAAAAAAAAAAAAGTGATTATGAAGTTAACAAATTAGTAACTATGAGAAAGTGTAAAGGAGGCGGGTCGGGGGAAAAAAGAGGGGGGAGGAGGAGGAGGAGGAGAGACAGGATCGGAAACGAGATGTTCACAGTGAAAAAATAAACCAAAATAAACCAAAATAATAATAATAATAAAGGAAATGCCGAGGTTGTCAACTCTACTCACCGCATACTCCATCACTCGCACTTGAAAATAGGAAATGAACGTTCCCGTCCCAGTACCAATCTACCCATCGCCCTCTTTCTTTATCAATCCGAATGATATTTTCTCTCTCGAATCGACCACATCCTCCAGTATGCCCATACCTTATCCACGCCCCGCCGGTTTGTCGGTCTCACCGTGGGCTAATGATATCCTCTCCCCCGTCGACGAGGAAGAAATACTGCATCGTGAACCCGAAGAGATGGAACATGATGAAGATGACACCCCTGTACCTGGTCGTCCCGCTGACGAATACGTGCGCATGCTCATGGTCAAAACTTTCGTCGACTCTGGCAGGCTATCCAACGTTTCACGAATCAAAGCGTTCTTCCCTACGTATCTAGAGAAATATTTTGTTACAATGAGCACTCTAATGAAAAGACAAAGCGGGCCGATGCATAGAAGTTGGAGAAGCTATATCGCACTTATGGTAAGGACACTTTCAAATGCAAAAAAAATAAAAAAAAATAAAAAATAAAAAATAAATTCCGTGTGAATCTGTTATTTATTTATTTTGTTATTATTTCCCAATACTAATCACGTCTGCAATAATTTCATTATGCTTTTTAATCACAACATACAAAAATGATTGCGACACGTAGGCGGCCTCTCAACACAATTGTCAATATGTCGTCTCCATTCAAAAATCGGAATTTCTTCATCATGGCGGCGATCCCTCTTGGCTTAAAGGTCTAAAATATGCGCCCACGAAAATTCAGAACTTGGCATCGCTGGCTTCTCTCCTCGCATATCAACCGTGGCGCATAAAACCAAAATTCATTGAACAGCTTGTTAAGATTGGCGATTCAGGCTCCTCTCCTGAAGACCGATGGACGATGAACGAACTGATACAAGCGATCGTCATTCTCGCTACCTTTCATGGCTTGAGCAGTTTTGTCCTCGGATGTGGCATTGTTCCTGAAATGGATACCCGTGGCGGATATTACGTTCCTGGTGTTCTCGGTACCAACCATGAAGCAGGTATTGAGCACGAGTTGTATCACAGTGTATCATACGAACGTCCCGTTGCTCGGACCAGGGCCGAGCGTGAAGCGTCGCATGCTGCGTGCACTGCCACTGGTTGGGACGATGATTCCCTCGATACACCGCCGGGTGATGCTTCAACCGAAAGTAGGTTTACCGGTACCGTATCGGCGACCACGAGCCATCATAGCAGTGCCCCACGGTCTCCCAGGTTGTTCCCTGGAAATTGTGGTATAGGGTTGGGAGTGACAATTCCAAATGATGAAGAACAAGATACAGAAACCCTTTCAACTACTACAAAGTTAATATCCATTCTCACGAAGAATCTGGATAGTTCGTCTGTGGATGAACTGGTGGAGGAAGATGGTGAAACGATGTGGCCCGAAGGAGAAAAGGTGGAAGATGAGTCTCTAAACAATTATGAGGATGATGACAGCGAACGTGGGTATTAGTGGCTTTCAGAATGCTTTGATTGTGGTATGCATGTATTCGCTAGTTTAATCGGTGTAGCTTACTCCCTTGAATTTTGCCCTTGTCTGCTACATTGACAGAGGCCGTCTTGCAACGTCTTTCTCGCTCCAATCTCCACACACCGAGCACGCTCAGCGTGCTTACAGGTTCTGGCGCATCCTCGACTGTCTCATTCCTGGTTCCACAAAATACATACGTGCGCATTAACCCTGTGCACGAAGATCTCTCTCGATTTCTTGACCCTGACGCAAAAGTACCGCGCGAAGATTTTGACATTCAGTCTGATGATGAATTCCCCCTTGGGGAATATTGCTGGGAAGACCATGGATGTGATCTTGTGTCTCAATACCTTCCTGGGCTTGGCGAAGCCCTGGATGAAGAATTCTCAGAGGCGTTGAACATTACTGATTGGAGGTATGTGTACCAATGTTTAAATGACAATCTGCTCGTACATGTTCATGCCTCACAAAGTTGATATTGGAGCATTAGATGATCATCTGACATTTACCTATTGTAAACGCTAGTATTTTCCATGCAAGCGACTTTGTCGTTGATACCTGGCCTCTTCGCCAGGCAATTTGGTATTATGCGCTGCGCCTTTTCGGAATTAAGAAGGAGGACTACGTGTACTCGGACATCAATCGGTATCTGAACCCGCGCATTCAGCAGTACATCAAGAAGGTATGCTGCGCACCCGAGGAGATTCATTATAGCGATTGGAAGAATATTGGACTTAGCCTCCGCCCTGAAGAAAAATGTCACGTCAACTTGCTCGCCATCGAGGCCCGCAAACAGGCCGAACTCCTCTATGCCTTGTACGCCATCGACAATTACCATAGAGGGTAAATAATCCACTGGCGAAATTGACGTATCGAAGCTTGACGCCAAGGCAATAATCACCAGATGCTTCGCAATATGTGATGTATAGATGCACATGATCTGTCGTGCATGTTTTTGATTTTCGATTTTTAATCTTTTTGATGATTTTTTTTGTGTGCGGTTTTCTTTTTGATTTTTTTTTTTTTTTTTTTAACTGTCATTCTTGCCATGTTTGAAAATAGTGGATGTAGTCATGGATGCTTTGTCATCCATTGGTACACCTCTCATCTATTTTTTTACCTTGCTTTTCTTAATCTTGCTGCCTTATCACAAACTCGTCAACATTCTAGGCTGTAACTACAAAAGCACAGATTCTTTGCGATAGACACTCGTATGGGTTTTTCCTTTGTCTCTCTTGATTTATATCACATTTCGCTCAAGGTGTAGCGTTATGTCGCGCTCACTAACCATGAACGCATCCACTCCATACAATATACATACTCGCATTATTTACATAAAAACTTCATTCAGTTATTGCAACCTTCCTTAGTTCCTTAGTGTTCAATTTTACATGCAATTGTACTTGTTTCTCATATACTTGTTTTCCCGTTGTTTCATGTACTAAATGATGTTATTTTCTTCTGTTTTTTTCGTCGTGCCTCTTTGTTTTTGCAATATGTGTTTTTGCTTGTTTGTCTACTTGGTTTTCATTGGTAGCGATTTTATTCACTTATTGTTTCTTGAAAGATAATATTGTGGAGCAATCGTACCGATTTTGATATACCACTCGAGATTCCTTGTATGTAGTCCTCCGTTAATTTTATTCTGTTCGCCTCCTTGGGATGGTATAGGTGTCTTTCAATGAGTTCAGCTTGTTTATTAAACAGGGTATTCTGAAGTTGTATACTTTTTTGCGCGCACCCGATTAACATGATGGATTTATAAAGTACCTTTCCCCGCCCCATCTCGTCATGTTTGTGTTAGAATGTCGTGATTAACGCGAGGGCACCACTTCAACTCTTGATTCAGTGGTACCAGGATTTGTTTCACCAAGAAAATTTTTTATAATTTTATACCTTAATCTCTCTCCCGTACAATCTTCCATATCTCCAGCATAATTGCAATTCGAAAGGAAGAAATCAAGGAAGATTTTTTTTTTATTTTTATTTTTATTTTTTTTTTTTACGTAATTGGGGGGGGGGCTAGTCACGTTGTTGAGTTCCAACGGTCGATTGTGGGATGAGGAAATAAAAAAATGTAGTTGCAAATCGGATGGTGAGATTTTCCTTGTAGGATAGAATACTACAATCAACTTTTCGAGACCTTTGGGTATAGAGTAAGATCACCTATTAACATTTGTAATAATAAAAAGAGAAAGAGAGAAAAAACAAAATACATAATTAAATGCGAATAATTGGGGGGGGTTTCCATTAAAAAATGGTGTATCCAAGGTTTGGTATATATTGAGAGTTGTTGACTCTGTAAATATGGGGCTATCGTCAATGTGCTGAACAAGGGTCAGGGTCGATTACTTTTTGCTTTTTTTTTTTTTTTTTTTTTTCTTCTACGGAAAACGATTGGGGTTTTACGCCACAATGGAACCTTGGCCCTTGGCAACTTGTAATTATATCGAAAACTTTATCAGTCGTGGGGGACAGCTCCATTTAATATGCAATTAACTGTATATGTGCAAATTACTACGATTGCTATGAAAGTGAATGCAAGTTTTTCATTTCCATCATAAACCACACGTAACTACCAATTTTGGGCAAAGCCCATGGAGCGACAATGCAGGCCAAACAGCGCATAGCCGATCTCGCAAAAAGGAAAATGCTTACGCAAGGCATTGGGAGGCAAGGTTACACAATGTGATAAGGCGATACACGTGAGATCGCAATGTCAAAAAAAAAAAAAAAAAAGTTAAAGATAAGAAATAGAATAAGGTAGGAGGATTGGTTGGGTTGGACCATGCCAAGTAAAGCCAAGTAATAATAATAATAATAAAAAGCTTGTGAGGATGGCAGCGATGTTATCAAAGGCAACATATGAGGTGAAATTTTTCCAAAACATCCCTTATCGCTTATTGAAATAAGAAAATTTCACCTCGTATATATATTGGGGTGAACTTTTTTTTTTTTTTTTTTTTTTTTTTTTTTTTTTTTTTTTTTAAAAAAAAAAAAAAAAAAAAGATTTCTTCAAAAATGAGATATTATCAATTCGATATAAAAATTGGTTTTTACGCATAATTAGCAAATGAGCGAAGAAAATCATTTCATTTTAACGCCAATAACTGTGACAAAAATCGATTGTGTAGATTTATTTACATATACGATTTACATATATATATAAAAGCTATACATTTGATTTACTTTTTGAAGCTTATCTTGAGACTATTTTCTAACTAATATAATTACTGGTGTTCAGCAGAATAGGTTCTTTTTCACTGTTACTAAAGTAGGGTTCAGGGATCTAAATTATAATGAATCTGCTTTTTGTATATATATACCTCCAGTTCTTGTAACCTGAACATGTGATTTGATTGTATGGATAACAATCACTGATTTTAGTGACGCTATTTCAACACGGCAACACGGCATCACGGCAACACGGCTCAAAAACAGTCCGAGCTCTTTTTTTAAAACATTTTCGCTCGGCAGCCGGACCAATGGAGATCTGTGGAGCCTGTGGTGCCAAGCGACTTGCTCGACTGCTCGCCAGCTGTGCAGAGTTATATATTCAAGTTTTCCACCGAGCCAATGTTCCCCCCCCTTTTTTTTAACATATATAATTATATAATTATATAATTTATAACCATTTTCCCTTTTTTTGGGGGGAAAGGGTGCGGAGAAACGGGAAATGGACACGTATATAAAAAAAAGGACGCGGGCTCGATTAGGTAACAGCGCACGAAGCCTCTTTGGATCAACTATTTAAATTTCGCTGTCCCTTCTCATTGACAACAAATCCATCCTCTTCAACCATGGAATACGCTCTCAACCAAGCAACCAGGGCCTGTCCCTTCCTGCACAAGGCCTCCACCGAAACCCTTCGTCACCTCTCCACCAAGGCCGTCGCTCACTCCGGCCCTGGCCCCGTGCCCGCTAACGCTTTGCTTAAGAAGGCCCAACAATGCCCTGTCATGGGCAGGGCCATGGCCGTGCAGACCTCCAAGCTGCACACCTCCGCAACCCTTGCCAAGCCCGTCGCCAGCAAACCCGCCGCTGCTGCCATCACCAACGAGTTCGCCGCGAAACACGCGGCTGCCGTCAAACAGGCTGGTGAGCCTTTCCCCCCTTTCTGTGTTGTTGATATCGGGTTGTCCACAAAAGCGCGACCACAAAAGCGCGATAGAAAGGATATTATTTCTAGCTGGACGACAACCGAGGAGAGCCTTTGAAAAACCTTCACTCAATCTGGACCTTTCCTCAACTTTCTTTTTTTCTTTTTCTTTTTTCCTTTTCTTTTTCTTTCCTCCTCTCCTTTATCCTTTTTCTCCTTTTCCCTTCGCATTTTCCTCGTCTCCGTAGTCACCGCTCATCAGCGTGCGACCAACGCCGCGCAGCTCGCCCCTGTTTCGCATGCGACCAGCAACGTGTTCGATTACGAGGCCCTCTACCAAACCGAGTTGGAGAAGAAGCACCAAGACAAGAGTTATCGCTATTTCAACAACATCAATCGTCTGGCTCAAAAGTTTCCCAAGGCTCATACTGCCCGTCCCGACGAAGAAGTCACTGTTTGGTGCTCCAACGATTATCTCGGTATGGGGAAGCATCCCTCGGTGATTGATAACATGAAGTGTGTATTTTCAATTTCATTTTATTTGCCATCTTTCAGGCTCTGTTTTTTACGAGGTGAAATATTTCAATGTCAAAGGATTTGCCTGACTCTCCTCTTATTTTATTTATTTTCCTTCTCTCTACCATCACCAAGACGTACTCTCGATCGCTATGGCGCTGGTGCCGGTGGTACCCGCAACATTGCTGGCAATGCCGATCTTCATCTCCGCCTCGAATCCGAGCTCGCTGATTTGCACCATATGGAGAGTGCTCTCGTCTTCTCGTCTTGCTACGTTGCCAATGACGCTACGCTGAGCACGCTCGCCAGCAAACTCCCTGGCTGCGTCATTTTCTCCGATGCCTCCAATCACGCCTCAATGATTCAGGGTATTCAGCACTCCAAGGCCCAGAAGAAAATCTTCCGCCACAATGACGTGGCTCATCTTGAGGAACTCCTTCAGACTGTCGATCCCGCAGTTCCGAAAATCATTGCTTTTGAGTCCGTCTACTCCATGTCCGGCTCCATCTCCCCTATCGACAAGATCTGCGATCTCGCCAAGAAATACGGTGCCATCACTTTCCTCGACGAGGTTCATGCGGTTGGTATGTACGGCCCCCGCGGGGCCGGCGTGGCCGAACATCTCGATTTCGAGCTCAATGCCACCAAACCTGTCCGCGGCAACGGCGCCGTTATGGACAAGGTCGATATTGTTTCCGGTACTCTCGGCAAGGCTTTTGGCGTCGTTGGCGGTTACATTGCCGCTTCCGCCACCCTCATCGACATGATCCGCTCGTACGCTCCCGGTTTCATTTTTACCACCTCTCTCCCACCTGCCATTGTCTCTGGAGCCCTTACCACCGTACAGTACCTCAAGGCCTCCTCTCGCGAGCGCCAGATGCAGCAGCTCAACACCCGATTTCTCAAGGCTCGTCTCGCCGAGCTCGATATTCCTGTCGTACCCAACCCCTCGCACATTGTCCCTGTCCTTGTCGGCGAAGCTGAGGTCTGCAAGCAGGCCTCGGACCAGTTACTGCGTGAGCATGCCATCTACGTTCAGAGTATCAACTTCCCCACCGTCGCCCGCGGCGAGGAGAGGCTTCGCATCACTCCGACCCCCGGGCATAACTCTGTTATGCTCAATGAACTCGTCAACGCCTTGGAGCAGGTCTGGCAGCGCAACAACCTCAAGCGCGTCAGTGATTGGGTCGCCGAAGGTGGTCGCGCCGGTGTCGGAAATCCCGGCGCCATAAAGGTCGAGCCCATCTGGACCGACAAGCAGCTTGGCGTCGGCGGTGCCACCGTTGTTGGTGAGACCGTGGTTGCTCAGGTTGGCGTCGCCGCCTAAGCTAAAGGGAATAGGCCCATTTTTAATTCGCGGCCTTTTATAAATGGCTTTACTGTTTGGGTGTCGGATCCTCTAGCGGTAAGAGATGTAGTCGGACGAGATTTTGTTACCGAATGGTACAGTTTTGTAACGTGAAGAGACGCTTTGGCGGATCGAGATCAATGAGATTGTTAGAGTGTTAGACCGACCTCATACAGGATTGTGAGACGCATTGTTGAAATTGTGTGTCTTTTGGAAACACGTGCGTGATGCTAGTTGGTCTTCAAACCAGTCTAAAGGAAAAGCAAACATGAGGAAGCACGTTCAATATGATCCACACGTGCTGCATTAAATAGACATACACATTGGGCCATGTTATAATAATTTTGCCGCGTGGAAATATCGATAACGACTGTTGCTGGTACTGGATGCTGTTGGGGGTGTTGTGCCCCAACACATCAAATTCAAGGAGCAGTCGGCAGTCGGGGCTGTGTTTAAAGTCGATAACCAGTGCTGGAAAAAAAAAAAAGGTTATCCATTGGAAGGGACCCGCGAGAAATTAAGGCTGTGGTGTGTTCCCTATAACTTTCCGGTGGTCATACCGCTTTTGTCAACGGCCATAGACTATTTGGTAGAATTTAATAGTGAGTGTTTATTTATTTTCTAATTTATTTCTCAAGTCGAGTTATTCACAAATTAAAGACAAACATGCGTCACTTGTATTACGATGCACACTTCAAAGTGGGTTTGTGAGATGACCCAAAGTTCGGCGAGACCGGTTATTATGATGCCAATTGTTTATAGTGTGTTCATGTGGCGAAAATGCCGCGGACAGAAACAAGCGAGTTATTTACGAAACCCCGGGCCGTGCGACTTTGGAATTGAAAGTGTTTGACAGAAAAGGGTTTGGGACCGTGCATTTCGCCCTGCTCACGCGAGAAGAGAGAGGTTGCAATCCATAGTCATGGGAACGGGCATTTTGGCGTTGTGAGAGGGGCGACCTGGGACCTCGTGAAAGAGTCAAATTACATGGCCCGTTTCCCTTGCTTGCATTTCTTCATTTGGGATATTGGTCGGGCCCGAATTACATACACCCTTATTGCTGCTCTGCACCCCCCCTTCTCTCTTCCCCCACACTCCATCCTGAACGCGCTGCTGCCTCTGACCTTTTTTTGTTTCCGCCATCTCAAGAATCTCCACCACCCTCTTCCGAATCAGCACTTGCCAATCCGCTTCCCTTCATTGTTGGTGTCAACGCGCGTTTCCCATACTTTCCGATTTTCTCCCCTTTGACATACACACACGCACACGCATTCCCAACTGCCAAGATGAACTTCTTCCGGAGGCCCAGGACCCCGCACGAGTTAGTGAAACAAGTGAAAGAGTCAATCAACAGACTTGATGGTCCAGAGCGGAGGAAGGTGTGTGGAGGGCCCGGAAGCTTGTGAGAGAGCCTCGACGCGGCTGATTCATGGCCTCGGGAAGGGGGTGATGGGGAATGTGTGCTTGATATACACTTAGGGCCAACCCCAGTATCTGACTATAGCGAACAACATTTATAATTGGCAATAACAAAACTATTTAGGCATCGGAGGATATCTCCAAAAACCTTCTTGCAATGAAGACGATCCTGTATGGTGAAGGCGGTAGGTTATAATTTTTTTCGGGGAGAGGAGTGGGGAGGGGGGTTTACCTTTTTTTTCCTCCTAAATCAATTGCGCGGGTTTTACCTCTATTTCTCCTCCCGAGCATATTTTTCAATTTGCAGTTATCACTTTGCAGTAGCTCACTATCACCCTCTTGCCCAACATCTTTGACAGAAAATGATCCAATTATCGAGCATGTTGCTCAACTTTCCCAAGAGGTGTATAGCAACGACCTGCTTCAATTGCTTGCGGTGAATATTTCACGATTCGAATTTGAGGTAAGTAGGACTTTTTTTCTTTCTTTTTCTTTTCTTTTTTTTTTTCTTTTTTTTTTTTTTTTTTTTTTTTTTTTTTTTTTTTTTTTTTTTTTTTTTTTTTTTTTTTTTTTTTTCGGGGGAAAGGCTTTGAGGTATTTGCAGCCTAGTGCTGACTACATTGTCATCTGCGCTTTCGTTTTAATTGTTTGTCACGATTATTCAACACACCGTACGCTATATGGATCCACAGGCAAAGAAGGACGCTTCGCAGATCTTCAACAATCTGCTGCGGAGACAGACCGGGTCGCGGTGGCCGACAGTGGAGTATCTGTGCACGCGGGAAGAAATTCTGTTCACTTTGTTCCGTGGGTGAGTGCTGAATATAATCACTCGCTGAACTACTCACAAGATAATCAACTCTTGAAACAAAAATAATGCTTGAATATCAGAATGTCAATGACGCCAATCCAATAGCTTTTCCTCGCTTGTGTTCGACATAATCTCTTTAATTCTCGGAACTCGCACTCAATTACACTATTCTTCATGCATAATCCAGTTATGAAAACCAGGAGGTCGCTCTGAATTGCGGTCTCACGCTACGCGAGTGCCTCCGTCACGAACCCTTGACCAGGATCCTGTTGTATTCTCCGCAGTTCTATAAGCTTTTTGATTACGTAGAAATGAGCACGTTTGATAGCGCTAGCGATGCATTCGCTACATTCAAGGTATATGAAATTTCTCGAGCTCCATGAAAATTTTTGATGGTTTTTGAAAAAAAAAAAAAAGTGCAGAAAGGGAAAACGACAAATCGGCACTAATTGGACTTGATATTCAAATTACCTTCGATGGTTTTAGGATATATTGACAAAGCACAAGGCGCTTGTGGCAGAATTCCTTGACAACAATTATGATCAGGTAAAAAAGAATTGGAACAATGAGAGAATCAGGTGTGATGCGTTGCCCACGTAACTCTTTCCGTCTCACCCATGACGCTCTTTCGCATTATATTATTACAGTTCTTCCAGCATTACACTAAATTGCTTGAATCTGAAAATTATGTCACAAAGCGGCAGTCATTGAAGGTAAAATATAATACTGGGCGGTGTTTCGTGAATTGGTTTCCTGTTTGGTTAAGCAGTTTTATTATTAATCCAAGCACTTAATTTATAGCTACTCGGCGAAATTTTACTAGATCGCTCGAACTACAACATTATGACCAAATACATTAGTAGCTCCGGCAACCTGAAATTGATGATGAACTTGTTGCGCGATAGAAGTCGCAACATACAGTTTGAAGCGTTCCATGTGTTCAAAGTGCGTACATATAGCTGTAGAAGCAATTGTAGAGTGTGGAAGTAAATGATGGCGCACATATTTCGCGAGATAAATCAGTTTCCCAACATGTCTAATCTCCACTAACACACTATGTATCGCCGGTCTCATCTAGGTATTTGTTGCCAATCCCAACAAGAACAGGGCGATTTTGGATATCCTGACCAAGAATCGAGAGAAATTGGTGAATTTCTTATCAACGTTTCATAATGATCGGAATGGTAAGTTTTAATACAAATTATTCGCGAAAAATGAAATGGTTTCGTGGACTGTCGAATATTTGTTTTTCGGAGGAATACACTAACGTATAGACGGCAAATGTGATTTATCTTTGGATAAACAGATGACGAACAGTTTAACGACGAGAAGGCGTTTTTGCTTACACAAATTCAGAACCTGTAGTTTTATACGCTTGGGTAATTGTCACAAGGCCCGTACGCACAGTTAATTAGGCCTCGTGCATATATATGACGATGGGTGAAAAAAAAAAAAAAAAAAAGAGAACGATCTAACGACGGCCGGTTTGATCGTCCAGAGTGAATTGGGAGGAGGCGGTAATCAGGCCTACGGATGGAGTGAGATTTAAAAGTAGTGAGAAAGCAAAGCAAAACCACAAAAAAAAAAAAAAAAAAAAAAAGGGAAAGAAACATGAATTACGGCACGAAAACGTGCAATGTGGTCTTGTTTTCCGAGAGGTGGGATGAGTGATGTTGTTTCATGGCTCGTTGTGGCGAAGTTTGTATCTGCCGCTGTTAGAGGGCTATCCGCTTTTCACTACCTGCTCGTGATCCATCTTCTATTAGAGAAGGACACGTCGCGTCACTGTATGCTAGACATATTTTCTCGTTCTGTATATTGTGATGATCCTTGGTTGCCACCGGTCAATCTACTACTTGCCTGTCTGCTGGATGTGGATTTGGGGGAAAGAGGGTGACGTCAGGGCCAATTGGACAGCGGGAACGGGTGATACAACAGCTGGGAACTCAGCCTCGCGCGCCTGATCCTTATAAGCTCGCCCCCCCTGTTCAACTTACGCTTTCCCATCACACGCACCTTTTTCTACGTGATTATTCCCCCTTTTCAACTTAATCTACATTAATCCATCATGTCCTGGAACACATACGTCAGTCAGCTCACCGACGGCGGCAAGGTTCAGGCTGCTGCCATCTACGGTTTGGCGGGTGGTGTCTGGGCTGCCTCTGAAGGTTTCTCGGTAAGTTTTACGGTCTGTCTGATCTCGCCATCAGATCTCGTCTCTGTGTAGAACAAAGACGATCTTGTTACATTGGCGCGAAAAGCTATTGGCTGAATTGTAAGAGGGAAAGAGGGAGAGGGAGAGGGAGAGGGGAGAGGGAGAGAGGGGGGAATGTACTTGGGTATGATGGGTCTGAAAAAAAATTGGTTTCTATGTCGTTCGTGATGCTCGACAGAGTTTTTCGAATGTGGAGATACGCGTTTCTTTTTTGAACTGATGAACCACAAGGCTCGCTTGTACTCCTCGTTCGAAAGACAATCTCCACCACACGCGAATATCCTCGCCGTCCGTCCTCAAATCACGTTACTCAAGACTCAAGCTTTATTTTACATAGATTCATTCACACAAGCTGATTATTACAAATATGCAATTCCTCTACACCCTTGCACTCTGCGTGTGTTATCTTAATACTACAGCTCTCCGACGCGGAACACGAAGCTCTTGTCGCGGCCTTCGACGATCCTAGTGGTATTCAGGCAAAAGGTCTCCACATCAACGGAGTCAAACACTTCGCCTTGGTCGCGAACGACAGGTCTATCTATGGCAAGATGGTCAGTCGAGAGCTTTACAACAACGGTCGCTAAAGCGGATCAAGATCAAAACGTAAACCTAAAGCGATTGCTATTTAACTGAGACGTCTTTACTTATTGTTTATCTAGGCTGCCACCGGCGTGTGTTGTGTCAAGACCAACCAAGCTGTTATCATTGGCTATTATGACGATAAATCCAATGGTCCTCAATGCAACAAAGCCACCGAGGCCATAGCTGATTACCTGATCACTTCAGGATATGTAAGTAAGGAAAAATTGGGAAGGAAGGATAAGAATCCGACATTGGAGAGAAAGGAAACGTTTGGGTCTTTGAAAATAATATGCTTCAACAAGCGAGGTGTTAGAGAGAGCGGGATTGCAATCTTGCTCTGCTTTTCATGTTTCATTTCTCTTAGACAGTGATCTTAGACAGTGATGGAGTTTCGCTTAACATGCTCGTGAGAATTAACCAAGTTTTTCATTCTTTTCTCCTCCTCTCAATTTTAGTAAATTTACTGGTGCAATCTGTCTTCTGCTCCAAAACCTATTCTTCCGATTTGTTACTGTGTATTGGTTCCGTCATATATACACGCTGTGAACATGTATATCAACTCTTTTCCCTGTTTATTAACTTTATCGGAGAGTTGTTTGGAATAGTGAATTTGAGTTCCCTGAAACTTTACGGCGTTGGGGAAACGATCATGTAATTTTTAGGGAAGGGTAAAAAAAAAAAAAAACCCCTTTCAAAACCACGGAATCTGTGGCGTGGAAGGAGTGATTTTATTCACTAATCACAATTGCGGCTCTTGGAATCTCAATCAACTATTTATTTGATTTTACGCACATTATCATCTCAGGCTTGGTAAAATTGGTGGGTCAGTCATTTGAACTATAATTCATGTGAAAATAGTTTGCTGTAGCACAAGCTCGTAGCCATTTTGGTTACGCGTTTCAGATACAGCGTTATGGTTGGGGGTTCGATACCTCGCAAGGCATGAACAGCCCATGATGATACTTAACATACGTATACCATATCCTGTCACCACAGATGATGGAAATACAATGACTACAACGGTATCTGCAGGCTAATTTTCACCAATTTGACAAACGATTCCAGTGCATTTTTGATCAACTATTTATCACTGTCAAATGGTGACATCACCACAAAGCCCAAATACAGTAGAGCGTATCAGCAACTTGTGAGAGTAGACTGTAATCTCGTATCAACATGGCTGAAGAGGAGGGCGCTAGCAACAGTAAGCTTCTACTGCAACAACCGTTAGCGTTTAATCACTCTTGCTGCTACATCTTGAGAGTTATAGCCGTCTCATCATTCACGCTCACACTCACGCTCATTGCTCACGCAGACGAGCTCCTGCTCGCAGCATGCAAGAATGATCAGGAGGACATGCTCGCCGACATTTTGGAAGAGGAAAGTTCCTATAATATCAACCATGCGGACGGGATCGGGAACACGGCGTTGCACTATGCGTAGGTATTACTTTTAGAATCATGCGTTCATCTTTGAGCTAGCAACGTCTTGGTTTTTCCTAGCAGAAGCCGATTCTGAACAAAGCATCGCCACGTCCAACTTACCAACTCGATCCCTTTTGCACGTTATAATAATCGTGTCAGTGCAAAGTATGGATCTTTGAGCTGCATTGAACTTCTACTCGACCATGAAGAGATTGATGTGAACTTGAAGAACAGGTTGGAAGGAGGTAGGCAGTTTGATATATATGTAAAATATATATGATCTGCAACTTGAGTTTTGTTTCTGCCCTCTAAGCTTCTGCCCTTTAAAATGACGGTTTGCTATGATATATAGATACACCACTGCATCTTGCGGTTTCATACAAGGATGATCCTGAGGTGGCAATTGCCATTGTCGAGTCATTACTTGAATGCGAAGCCGATCCAAGGTGAGCAGAGCATTTAGTTTTTAACTTTTTCTGCTTGCCGTTGGTCGTGACAATTAAATGAGTTTTGTGGTTTATTCCTATTGAGTGATTTTCGAAACTTTCAAATACTTGCCATATGATTTTTCAAGGATACAAAACAAAAACAGATTAACACCGTTGCAGCTGGTGGATCCGGCAAATAAGGAAATGAGGGACCTGTTGCAAAGTGCGATTGCGGGTTTCCAGGTGGTAAGGATCGTGTTATCTATTACTATGTTTAACTGGATTTTTTATTTTATTGATATCCGCACACGCCCTTCTTTTTAGGACCGCCACATAGCTAACGATAATGATGATGACGATGACGACGACGGGCCAAGTGACGAGGAATAAAGGCTGTGATTTGTTGCTATATAGTTTATGTGGATGACGTAGGCCAATATGAATGACGTAGGGTCTGCCAAAAGGACCCTAAATTAAGAAACGGGGGAGTAGCTTACGTCATTGCATGTCCCAGTGTGGGCGTGTCATCCCGAAAAACAGTACACGCAATCCTTCTTTTACCCTTCCAACTCTACTCCACTTCGTAAATAAACAATGGTGAGCAATCGTGCTGCATCCTGAAAGAAAAATGCGAGCCATTTTCACGCATCTAGTCTCATATCCTGCTATGCCATTTGATCCATTATCATTGATGCCGACAGGGCAACGCGCAATCTGGTCTCCCACCCATGGGTCCAGGGGGGGACAAGAACAAGGATGACAAGGCATGTGCGCTTGATTCATTTCGCGCGTTAAATTTAGCGAGACATTAGAATAACGCGTTGTTTATTCACTATCCTTCCCTCCTTCGCACCTATTTTTTGGGTTTAGGAGAAAGACAGGAAGAAAAAATGGGAGCCGCCGGTTCCGACTCGTGTTGGTAAGAAGAAGAAGCGAGGACCGGACGCCACATCAAAGCTACCTGCAGGTAAGCTTATAATTTTGTCTTTTTGGAGGAAAGCCCATGCTCATAGCCGTGGTTTCATTCCTTTTTGCAATTACAAACTTACCTAATCTCTCAATTAGTATTCCCAACAACCCGTTGCCGTCTGAAGCTCCTCAAAAATGAACGTATCAAAGACTACCTTTTGATGGAGGAAGAGTTTGTTCAGAACCAAGAGCGACTCAAACCACAAGAGGAAAAAAATCAGGAAGAGCGAACGCGCGTCGACGATCTGAGGGGGTCGCCTATGGGAGTTGGTTCTCTCGAGGAGATCATCGATGATGATCACGTCATTGTAAGCTCAAGCACGGGTCCCGAATACTACGTATCCGTAATGAGCTTTGTGGATAAAGATTTACTGGAACCGGGTTGCAGTGTGCTATTGCATCATAAGGTGTGTTGCGCGAGAAAAAAAAAAAACAAGAGGGTGCGATTTTGGGGGGCAATGGTATTATGTACCATCGCTCATTTTGTGACATAAAAATTATACAGGGTATGGCGGTCGTCGGAGTCCTTGGAGACGATGTCGATCCTATGGTCAGCGTTATGAAGCTGGAAAAGGCCCCCACGGAGTCTTATGCTGATATTGGTGGGCTTGAGCAGCAAATTCAAGAAATTAAGGTTAGTACAATATGGTTGAAGTCTAAAGAAGTGGAGCTTCGAATCATCCTTTAGACTCTTTCGCAGGATATACCGCATTGCTGTCTATATACAACGATATTTACCTGAATATGGGAACCCTTTATGTACGCGGAATAGGAATCGGTTGAACTGCCATTGACCCACCCTGAATTATACGAGGAGATGGGTATCAAACCCCCAAAGGGTGTTATTTTATATGGTGTACCTGGCACAGGTCCGAGGGTTTCTTTTATCGTCATTATTATTGATTTTTTAAAATAATCCTTGGTCGACATGTTGCTACTGTTGTTTTTGATTTCTCGTTCCTCATTTCTTTTTTTTTTTCTTTTCTTTTTTTTTTTTTTTTTTTTTTTTTTTTTTTTTTTTTTTTTTCCTAGGCAAAACTCTTCTAGCAAAAGCCGTCGCTAACCAAACCTCCGCAACGTTCCTTCGCGTCGTCGGCTCGGAGCTGATTCAAAAGTATCTTGGCGATGGTCCCAAACTAGTCCGTGAGCTCTTTCGTGTGGCTGAAGAGCACGCACCCTCGATCGTCTTCATTGACGAGATCGATGCTATCGGTACCAAGCGCTACGAATCCAACTCGGGCGGCGAGCGCGAGATCCAGCGTACCATGCTCGAGTTGCTAAATCAGCTTGACGGGTTTGATTCGAGGGGGGATGTTAAAGTGGTCATGGCGACTAACAGGATTGAGAGTTTGGACCCGGCATTAATCAGGCCCGGTCGTATCGACCGTAAGATTGAGTTCCCATTGCCGGACGTTAAGACCAAACGTCGCATTTTTAACATTCACACGAGCCGTATGACTTTGTCTGCCGATGTGGATTTGGAAGAGTTTGTAATGTCCAAGGATGATCTATCGGGTGCTGATATCAAGGTCAGTGTGGGCGAAATACACGCGCATGATTATTCTAGAAGCGCTTTTGTGCATATGGCCTGACTTTCAATCTTTATTTCCATGATTTCTCTATAATACAGGCCATCTGCACGGAGGCTGGTCTGTTGGCTTTGCGTGAGCGCCGCATGAAAGTCGTTGCTGAAGATTTGCGAAAGGCAAGGGAGAAGGTGTTGTACCGCAAGAGCGAGGGTACGCCGGAGGGTCTGTACTTGTAAATCGGTTATTCGGGGCAGGGCAACCAGGAAAAAGTTTAGGCGATACGATTGCTTGTGCAGTATCCCTGTGAACGTCACAAAGTTTGAATGTGGATCCAGCGTCATTTTTTTTTTTTTTTTTTTTTTTTTTTTTTTTTTTTTTTTTTTTTTTTTTTTTTTTTTTTTTTTTTTTTTTTTTTTTTTTTTTTTTTTTTTTTTTTTTTTTTTTTTTTTTTTTCTGATCAATTCATTCTCGGTCCGTCTCAAACTATTTCGGTATATTGTACTGTGACTCCATTCATAAAATTGATCTTTGAACTTTGCTGGCCTAGTTTCCAACGATCATGCATTATGAAATAATATGACGTTTATAAGCACTAGAATGATTATAGCAGCTCGCGATATTATGTGGATCGCAGTAAGCAAAAAAAAAAAAAAAAAAAAAAAAAAAAAAACATATTGCGAGAGATTCAGGTAAAGTTGGAGAGAATATTAGAAGACAAAAAAAAAGACTTGCTGAAAAGGGAGGGTCGAGTTAGTGTCTATAATTCGTGCACTTATCCGTAATCCTTGAAAGCCAAAATTCGACTACCATAACGATATTGCCTGCACAACGCTAGTCCAACACCAATCGCCCCTAATAGTCTCCTCAATCATTTTTGGTTTCTACCGACCACGTGAGGTGCGCGATGGCGACAGCTTCGAGACTGTAATCCCTGAGGACGACCTCGTGCTCGATCTCACGACGGCCGGTTTGATCGTCCAGAGTGAATTGGGAGGAGGCGGTAATCAGGCCTACGGATGGAGTGAGATTTAAAAGTAGTGAGAAAGCAAAGCAAAAAAAAAAAAAAAAAAAAAAAAAAAAAAAAAAAAAAAAAAAAAAAAAAAAAAAAAAAAAAAAAAAAAAAAAACGATGGAATATGAGTCGGTTGTCTTACCGCGGGCCTTTTTCTTGAACTGTAACGAAGGCGAGGGCGGATAATAATATGCATAATATGCGAAACAGCGATATAAGATAAGAAATAATCATCAATTCAGTTTATAATCGCATTCTTTATCAAGTTTGAAATAAAGTTCCTAAGTTTTTCTCGCAAAACTGAGCACATACATCGATCTTGAGTGAGGTTAGAATAGCTCGATCCTTCTTGCTGAGAGTAGACAAGGCTGCGACTCCGCCGATCGTCTCAGCAAATGTAGCAAGCGCACCGGCATGGATGCTGCGTCAAGGGAAGAAGATTGCAAGTACGTAAATTTCCTATTCTAATAACCCGCTTGAAAGGAAGAGTGATCGGAATGGTTGACAAGCACCTGCCGAAGGGGTTACGGATTTTACGCTGGTCCTAAGAAAGGAAAAAAAAAAAAAAAAAAAAAATTGCCGTGTTAATGTGAAATCGAAGGGTTGTTAGTGTTCTGCATGAGACATGGCGATAATAAATGAGTTAAGCGACACGATAGTTATCTTCGCGGCACACTTACTTTCAAGAAACCGGAGCAGCTCCCTTTTGTAATGGTCGAGATACGGATATCTATCAAAGGACAATAAAACCATACAATTCAATCTACGTTCCTGTATAGATCGATGAACGGACACGTGCTTTTGTATGATCATATACAAAAAATAAATAGCAATAATAATGATTGGGACAACATACGAATGGAAGAGGAAAAGGGGTTCGCGTTCGAGAGCAGTAATGCAAAGAGTGACGGTCTAAACGCTTTGACAACAGGGCCGCCCAAGGACTCCCAAGCTTTAAGGGGAGACTTGGAGTTGCGCAGAGCAAAGACGAGGTATGCTGCGGTGAACGCGGTGGCGACGACGGTGCCAACAATGAAAAGTCGGACAAGGGACCATTCCAACTCGATAGCTTTGCGAAGCAATCTCGGAACGTCAGCGAGAATGATACGGAAGGCTTCTTTGCTAGTAGTTATTGGGGTTGCGGTAGCGGAGTCCATGGCGGGTTTCGAGGAAGAGATGCAAGAGAAGAGGTCTGAATTTGGCGTATCTGGAATGTTTTCTTGTACGACATTCAATTTCTAACACTTGCACGTGTCCCAGCTTCTCCTCTTGCCTTCCCTGTTATGTCTAACTTCTCTGCCGAGAACGAGATCGTCAACCTCAACATCGGTGGGACGTGTCTCACAACGACACGCACCACGCTACTTTCAATTCCAAACACGTTCTTTCACGGGCTGCTCGATTTATCGTACACGCCTCAGACGGTCAACGGCGCTATCTTTATCGATCGGGATCCCACTCCTTTCAAGTATATCCTTGAAAACCTCCGTCATCATGGCGAGCTTAGCCTCCCAACGGACACAACACTATGGGAGGACATTGAACGCGAAGCCGATTTCTATGGGGTGACATTCATACGACCCCCGACCTGCACGAATTGTGATCAGGTTTTCTCCCCGCAAACCAACGACAGGTGTCGGTATCATTCAGGCACATTCAAATCGTCGCTTGTTATCTCCAACCTAGGTCGTCTGTGCACAAACGAGACTCACCGTTTGGGCTCTCGGTGCAATTGGTGTGACGGAAGTCGTGCACCAAAATTGATAGTTGCCGAGCAAGTCGTTTCAGTGGTGAACAAGTGGAGTTGCTGCGAGAGCGCAGATGCCGGGGCACGGGGCTGTGTGGTCGGGAAGCATGTCGTGTAATTATCATTGTGCCTATTTTTCGTAAAAGACGAACAGAACTATGTCGCCGCCAGGCAATTTTCTGCTGGACTGTGTTTAGCAATCGATGCTCGTCGTCATATTTTTTGGCCATCAGGCATTTTTTTATACATCATACTTTATGGCCATTAGACATTTTTTATACATTGTGACGTGGATACCAAAACGTGAATCTCTCAAGCAATGAAACCACTATCTCTGTACCACTATCTCTGTTGTTCAGGCTTTACTATGACTGACTTTATTTGATGGGGGTATTTTACAAAATTAAAAGAATACAGATGGCTTGCTAAAAACTAAGTTCTCATTGTGAAAGTCTCTGTAAGATGGAAAGTATCTACAAGAGACAGAAACCCAAATTAGGCACAAGGTCAGAAATTTATATATCAATTAGATAACTTCTAAAACATCTGGGGGCTCAACTAGAAAGGTCTTATCCTTGAGACTCATTACAAGGCTACTACTTCTTCTTCAATAACCTGTTAGATTTCAGTTACCTCTACAATAGTTAACTTAGTAAACCTAGTAGAAGTTGTTTATGCTCTTTAAAAAAGTATAAATATTCAGTTAACTATAATTTTTTTTTTTTTTTTTTTTTGATTTTTTTCTTTTTTTTTTTTATTTTTTTTTTTTTTTTTTTTTGAATTTTATCATTTATAGTTCTACTATTTTATTTATTCAGTAAAGTATTCTAGCTCACCTCTAATAGAAACTTAGAAATACAGAACTACCAGAGAACTTATAATAACAGTTAATAAATTTTAGTATCTAAAGCAATATTCTATACTATGACAAGTTTGTAAAAAAAAAAAAAAAAAAAAAAAAAAAAAAAAAAAAAAACAGTTTATAGTTTATAACTAATATCTGTACTTATAGCTGTTTTTGTTTGTAGCTCTTAATAAATACTATTCACAAACTATTAAACTATTTTCCTGATGTAGTTATTTGAAAAGTAAAGATATCTGTTTAGTATCTGTTTTAAACAATGCTATCTTCTACTATAGATATATTATCATTTTTGAAAAAGTAGTTTGATCTTACTTAAATAAGAAAGTAAGAGTTAGTCTTATAATAACTCTCTTATTAGTTAATACTAAGATATAATATAAATATTAAAAATGTATATAAAGGTGAAAGAAGGTATGAAAAGTATCTATGAGAGATAGAAACCCAAATTAGATACAGAGTCATAAATTAGGCAACTTCCGAATTGTCCGTCACAACATCAATCCAATTAATTCTCGCTAGCACATATTTGTTAGGCCGACTACTTAATAAAATTGTTCATATCGACCATCCAGAAAACAAACCAGTTTCAGGCTTCAAACTTCGAGTGACAACCCAATACCATTGTACAAGAAGCTACATAAACGAATTATTACAAGGGCACTGCCAATGATTCTTGCTAAACTGCACCCAAGAACAAAACTAAACAAGAAATACAAACCAAACTCTGGTTTCACTTTTTAAAGTTCTTAAGAATTCCAGACAAATAATAAATCATGAAAATATATATTTACGGGCAAAACGATGCCCACGCATTGGTATACCAACCGCACTGCAATAATACAGGTACGGCATGAAATCAATGTCTTTCCTTAGTTCACGGTAAACTATTTGAGCTGGCAGATTATGCTTCAAGTAAATAGACCTCGGTGAAAGCAAATAAAAAAAAAAATCTGCAAACTAGAGTCCATGCTTCAACAATTTTTTATCATTTCCCCACGATTCCAAACTCCCAGATGCCTTAATACCATTAGAAAAAGGGACCACCCTGGCTACTCGCCCACGGATTATTCGAAGTCGGCGTTGTGGCTGACTGGCCAAATACGGGTGCGACCCCGCTATTAGGCTGCATGGATGTGTTGAGCCCGTTGAATTGTCCTGTGGCGGCGGCATTCATAGAATTTGGTATTGAGAATCCTCCCAATCCAGCCGTTGCAGAGGTGCCAAACGGATTGTTGCTACCTGTTGGAGTTCCCAGCGAATTGTTGACAGTATTCCAGCCCGGATTAGAAGTATTGGGTGACGCATACTGGAAGTTATTGGTAGGCGTGTTCGAGGGTAAGGTGTTCGTACGAGTTGCAGTAGACAATTGTTGAGAACTATGTAGTATCAAAAAAAAAAAAAAAAAAAAAAAAAAAAAAAAAAAAAAAAAAAAGAGACAGGGAGGGTAATTATATTTCGAAATTGTATTAGGGCAACCTCTTCTTTCCTTCTCTCTCCCAGCTATTCCATGAGTCATTCATTTTTGAAAAGCTTCCACAACTTACTTGCTAAACCCAATGGGCTGCTAAAACAAAGAGTAACACGTCGAAACATCGTGGTTAATCATTGTCAAGGTGGAGGTGATGGAAATGATATTACATTACATATCCTTTTCCCTATTTTCCTCGGACCCAACATCAAATGCACATTTCCGACGCCCGCTCTTAAAATTGCTGAAAGCCCCCAACCTTAACCATAAATAATACCCTACGCGCTACCCCCAAATAAATAAAAATAAAAATCAATACTTACACCAAAACCTGTCTGCTGCATCCCGATTCCACTAAACCCAGGTGAGCCACCCGCAGATCCAAATGGCTGTCCCGCCAAACCGTTGAAACCCGTAAGTTGCGGCTGCTGCTGTTGTGACGTGACCAAACCATTGAAACCCGTAAGCTGAGGTTGTTGCTGCTGTATAGACAACCCACTAAAAGGCGATCCGTTAGGGGTTATATTTCCCGTCATCGCCGTCGATACACCCCCATTCGCGCTAACACTAAAGTATCCACCTCCATTGCTGCCAGGTGTGGTGGGGGTGAGCGTAGCCAAAGGTGAGAACGTCGTCTGCGATTGGCCAAAGGGAGAAGCCACGATTGATTGTTGGGTCTGCTGTTGTTGGGCGGGGTTATTGTAGAGGGAGAGGATGGAAGAATTGAGGGGGTTGCCTGTATTGTTTTGGAATGATTGCTGTTGCTGTTGCAACCCTGCCGATGCGTAAGGATTGGTATCTGAAAATATGAATTCAGAGAGAAGAGATGAAACGGATACATGAGATGAATGAAAAGAAGTCTAATGACATTGAGAATTTAAGGGGAGAAAAAAAAAAAACGAGAGTTTTTTAGGAGGGAAGATTACCAAAGAGAACGCTGGGCTGTGAAAAGGCTCCTTGATTGGACAATCCTTGCCCTTGTTGAGAGTAGAAAGGATTATTCGCCGATGAGACAGCAGCACTTGTATTAACCAATTGCTGTTGCTGGGACAGTTGTGCGCCGGGTAATTTATGGTTTTGCCTTTCCTGATTCGTCTGCGTACGCCCACCACTTTCTAAACGATCAAAAGTATCTCGCGTTGGGCTAGGTGTCGAGGTTTGCGACTGTTGCTGCTGTTTCTTTTCTTCAACCATAATCGCCGCAGCGACATCAACATTGCCACCCGTCCGACGCAATGCTTCTTTGTTTTTCGTCTCGTCATGGAATCCCAAGTTCCAGAGCTGAACCAACTTGTGCTCGTCAGAAATATTTGCAGAGGATGGTTGGCTGCTGGGAGCACGTGCTCCGGGCAGACGAAGAAGAATCTCGATAGCAGCGTCGACATCACCCTGAGTTTGCGTCAATACTTGACGATTGCGTTCCTGATCGTGGAAGCCCATATCGCGGAGGCGGTGTAGTGCTGGACCATGGTTCGAACCTTGGTAGACAACGGGAACAGAAGACGAGCGGACGGGTGTAGCGCTAACTTGTAGTTGGCGCGTTGCTTGTGGTTTGGGCTGAAAAATCCGGCAAAAAGTAATACCAAAGTAACGGCAGTTTGGGAAGTGAGAAATGGCAATTCAAGAGTATGAATTAAATTAACGATCGAATATTTCAATAGGTATACACTTCGCTTACACTTTCTTTTTCACGCTCCTCACGCTCCATGAAAGCCTTCTTCTCCCATTTAGCACGAATATACCGTTCCATCCCGCTGATTATGGATTAAAATTTCGATATTTTTCGTTAGCTATCTCGATCTCTATTGAACAAAAGTACGATAGAAGTATTGCTCACCTGTCATCCTCTGCGAGAGGTAGAGGATGCTGCTCTGGGTGCGGATTGTATTTTAAGTTGGCTTTAAAATTACCTCCTTGTTTCATATTCTGAAAAAAAAAAAAGAAAAAAAGAAAAAAAG